>CM076570.1:635775483-635943725 GCA_034641835.2 Pinus albicaulis
CGGGATGGGAGCGACTTTGGTCGGATCTTGTGCAAGAGGAGATAAGGCAGAGTACCAGGGACGGATCTTCATCGAAGAATGAAGATGAAGAAAATTGTGCTTTGGCTTCCAAAGCAAGGAAAGGGAAGATTAACAATAATTCTTCTCAATCCGGTGCGAAAGGCAAGAAGCAGGACATGTCCAAGGTGTAGTGCTTTCACTGTCACTAACACGGACATTACGCCACTAATTGTCCACAGAAGAAGAAAAATAAGCAGGCTGCTGGATCTGCAGCTGGAGAGGCCTTAGCCTCGTAGTTTGAGCTGGATTTTTCGCTGATCGCATGTGGTCTCAAGTGTGATGGGTTGAGTGTGGTTTCTTGACGGTGGTGCATCTTTCGCATTAGGAGACAAATATTTGTTCGATGATACGGATGAAGGATCTTGGAGTGCACATCGAGATAGGCGATGATGGTAGATACAATGTGGCCAATTATCTGACACCATTTCCTTTGAGAGGATGCAGTAAACCTTTCATATTGAAGGATGTCATGCATGTTCAGGGATTGAAGAATAATCTTATCTCTGTGGCCATGTTAGAAGACAAGGGATATGATGTTGTCTTTAGCGAGGGAAAGGCTTTCCTGCGCAGTAAGGCAACTGGTGAAGCCTGGAGAATAGGGGTTCGAGTTAAGAACCTTTATCAGTTGTAGGTAGATGGCTGCACAGAAATGGCAGGCAAGGTAGAAGGAGTGGTGAGCCGGGATGAGGGCGAGCTATGGCACAGGAGATTAGGCCATCTTCACCATGGTGCTTTGAAAATTTTGTCGCAAATTTCTATCGGGCTTCACAAAGGTACACTTGCGCAGTCATATCAGTGCAAGGGATGTACTTTGGGAAAATTTGTGAAATCCACCTTTCACGAGAAGGATATTCACGCCACGACGATCCTTGAGAGAATTCACTGCAATGTGTGGACCTTTCGGTAACTTTGATAGCAAAGCACGAGGTGATATGTGATATTTGTTGATGATTTTTCTCGTAAGTGATGGATCTTCTTCATGCAGAAGAAGAGCGAGACATACTCAAAGTTCTGTGAGTTCAAGGCACTGGTTGAGAAAAAATCGGGGAAGCAGGTGAAGGCTCTTAGGAGTGACAATGGTGGTGATTTCATCTCTGGATAATTCAAGGACTGTTGCAGCGTAGAAGGAATTCGAAGAGGGATCATAGCACCTCATAACCCATAGCAGAACGGGGTTGCTGAGCGGAAGAATAGAACGATCGTGGGTGCTGCACGGGTGATGTTGCATGATCAGGGCCTAACCATACACTTGTGGTTTGAGGCATGAAATACTGCAGTATATGTGTAGAACCGTTGTCCTCACAGGATACTTGGCATGAGTACACCCGAGGAGGCGTTTTCTGGTAAGAGGCCTGATATTTCCCATTTGAGGATTTTTGGTTCACCTGTTTACATTCATGTGACGAAGGATGCCAGGAAGAAGCTGGAGCTGACCGTAGAGGTTGGGATATTTGTGGGGTACACTGATACACCCCACAACTATCGTGTGTATTTTCCAGACAGTCGCAAGACTGTTGTGCGACGGGATATCAAATTTCATGAGGAGAAATCCATGAAGTGTTCGCTTGAGAGGGAGCCACACTTGCATGCAGATGAGGAGCTATTAGTTCCTAAGGATGAGCCTCCGGATGTGGATCAGCCACAAGAGGAGGTTCATGGAGTGGAAGAGACCACTCATGCAGCGCCAACCATTAGAGGGCAGAAGCGCACTACAGAAGGCGAGTGGCCGAATCTGATGCGAAGATTGTGAAGACACCTACATCCTGGCCATGGTAGGAACACTCACGTAGATATCTTGAATACATGGCTCGATGAGCAAGTGTATCATGACAGAGCCATCCTCTTTCGAGGAAGCTGTGGAGGACCCTACATGGGTATATGCCATGGTGGAAGAGTATGATTTGATTGTCAGAAACAGTGCATGGGAGATTATCTCAAGGCCAGAAGGGAAATCAGTGGTAGGTTTCAGATGGATCTACAAAGTGAAGCAAGTAGCTGACGGGAGCATCAAGAAGTACAAGGAAAGATTTGTTGCTAGGGGCTTCCCACAGATTGAGGGAATCGACTATGAGGAAACCTTTGCACCTGTCGCAAGGTATTCTTCCATATGGAGCATCCTAGCTCTTTTAGCACAGATGGGATGGCACATTCATTAGATGGATGTGAAGACTACGTTCTTCAATGGAGTGATTGAGGAGGAGGTGTACATAGAGTAGCCCGAAGGTTTCAAGATATTCAGTAGCGAGTCGCATGTGTGTAGGCTCAAAAGAGAACTGTATGGGTTGAAACAAGCACCTCGTGCTTGGTACACATGGATTGACAGTTATTTCACTGGACTTGGTTTTACCAAGAGCGAGGCGGATCCAAACCTATAATAGATAGTGGTTGAGGGTAAGCTGTTGATCATTGTACTTTATGTAGATGATTTGATATCGACCGGTGATGAATAGTTGATACTCTCATGCAAGGCTGATCTTGCAAAAGAGTTTGAGATGAAGGTCTTGGGCCTCCTTCATTATTTCCTAGGATTGGAAATTTGGCAGCGTAGTGATGGATTTTTTATGTCTCAAGGCAAGTATGCCTAGGAGATACTGGAGAAGTTCAACATGCATGGCTGCAAGCCTATCGACACTCCTCTTCCTGGTGGTTGGAGGAAGAGAGGATGCCATCGGCTGAGAGGTAGTGGATGCAGCATTTACTTGATAGTTGGTGGGGTTGCTTATGTATCCTAGTATTACACGACACGACATATGCTATGCTATTACCCGGCTTTCACAAGCTATGGTTAAGCCTACCAAGCTCTTTTGGAAGGCAAGGAAGCATGTATTGAGATATCTCAGAGGCACATCAGGATATGGATTATGGTACAGATAGTCGGATGAGGTGAAGCTGCATGGCTTCACGGATGCAGATTGGGCAGGGAGCCCAAGGGACAGAAAGAGCACATATGGAGGGATTTTCAGTATCGGGTCGACAGCAGTTTCTTGGTACAGCAAGAAGCAGAGATCCATGGCACTCATTTCAGCGGAGGCCAAGTACATGGCACCGAGTTTGGCTGCATGTGAGGCTATATGGATGAGGAAGATCCTAGTCGGGTTGTTCGGTTCACACTTACATCCTACTGTGATATATTGTGATAATCAAAGTTGCATCAAACTCTCGGTTAATCCAGTATTTCATGATAGATCTAAACACATCGACATTCAGTATCATCATATCAAAGATTGTGTGCAGCAGAAGATCATGTTACTTTCTTACATTCCTAAGGAGGATCAGGATGCTGATATCTTGACGAAGGCGCTCACTAGGAACAAATTCGAATACCAAGAGGCAGGATCAGGGTGGCAGATAATCCCTATCTTGTTGAGAGGGAGTGTTGAGATTGCAACAAGATGATGAGCTTAGTGACAAGAGTCACCTTCACTAAGTGGACCCGCAGGCTATTTTTGGCGCAAGTCTATTTTTAGACATGTCAATCATATTCTATGAGTTGCAAGATTTTATTTGTGGATGGTTGGTCAAGTTGGAAAAATAGATGGACTTCTATTTTTATACATATTGGGTGGAATCTATTTTTATATTGCCAGTCTAAAAATAGATATGTCAAATATTATTAGCTCTTAATAATATTTGGACTATAAACATTATCTTATTCTCTTGGAGAACTTCAATTAAGTGCACAGATGTGGCACAGGAGCTGACAGAAGGAATTACGCTATTCCTGAGGGTTAAGTGGAGCTATTGCATGGAGACTTCAGTTATAACTCATGTGACAGAGTTTGGTGGAGTTAGTAGAAGTAGTTGGTGGAGTTGTGTTCAGTTTAACTCAGTTAGACACAGTTGAGTTAGTTGTATCTAGTCTAACTTATTGATACACTAGTGAGAGTGGTGTGAATTAATTACTAATTAATTCACTAATTATGAACTCATTAATCAACTGAATAATACATCAGTTAACTACAGTGCATGGACAGTTTTAGTGGAGACCAGTGGAGAGGTAGGTGAAAGAGTAGTGTGACTATCAGTTGTGACTATACTGGTGCATGATTTTGCACCACACATTGATGGAGATGCCAATGAGGATTGTTCAGTGCAAGCCAGGTGGATTCGAGTTCATTCAGAGCCCATATTCAGCAGGGATTTCGCAGTAGAGGCAAGCTAGCAGGTGGCAAAGATCGGTGCATGGGATTTGCTAAATCGGACCTGATTAGTGTGTAGCGATTGGAGATTGTACTAAGAGCTTGTGAGAAGCTTTGTATGATGATTGTTACATGATCTCTATGACATATGTTATACAGATAGTTGGGGGTTTTCATCTTTAAGCTTTCCCATAAATCATTGTGTTAATGTATGTGAATTTTTATGGTTTTAATGTGTGCACGCAATTGATTTAATTTCTGCATATGATGATCAATGGTGGAATAGATTCTGTATTGTGCATGAAGTCAAATAGTGTATGATAAAGTGAATCTTAGACATATAACATATCGGTTATATAATTTCTACACACCATATCCTCAATATTTTCCTCAGTATCCTCAATACCAATATCAATGTTAGCCATACCATTCACCTCCACCACAACATCAATTTCACCCTCAGTTAACCTTAATTCAACTTTTCTCATTACCAACCACACAAGCACCCAAAAGATTCATTCCCACTCAACTACTTGCACAACTATTTCGGATCCCCAATAATAAAACACCTCAATCCACTTACAATGTTGAGGTATTGCAAAATTATTCTCTAATTGTAATTGAAGAACAACATCCAAAAGAATAAGGTTTAGATGAGGTCCAAGAATAATGGATGCATGTTGATGAAGAGCAGTTGTTGGAACTTGAGATTGAAAAATTTCTTGCATGCCTATCACCAAATTCTATGAACAGGGATCACATTTGTGAATACTTGCATGGCATGATAGCAAGAAGCCAAAGAAGACAAGATTACATTGAATATTGTTTCAAGACAGTCATCGGATCTCAGTACTCAATTCTTCAGTATTTTCTGACATCATCTCAATGAAGACATTTGGTCTCTCATATACAGTTACATATCAAAGCATATCTTTCAAACCTACATATGAGTTTATATATCACCTTGTTACACACATGGTTCCATTGGAAGTATTTGTATACTTAAACAAGATTTATTTTTCAAGTGGAGTAGGACATATAATAATAAAAAATCGAGAGATAAATAAGTTCTATTGTGAAAACTAGCTTTCTCATGAAGTTGGACATGATCTTTGTTTAAAAATTTGGCAACTCACGAGAAAATTTCACAATAATTTCTGCAATTTCATGATGGTTTCAGTATTTTATTATGGTTCTTCAAATCACTTTTGGTTCTATGCTCGATTTGGATGATGTGTGATTCCTTAAGGCCCGCCTTCCAACGGATCCTGTCCCATTGATTTCAACATCTTATCTGGGACCAATATCATAGATTATTTGGAGTGCCTTGGAACTTGCATACATCAATGGCAAACCTCCTTGCTAACAACAATGGGAATACAACAATGTTCTTGATTTTCAAATCGTGCAGGTGACTTGACTTCAACACATTCATTCGTCCTTGTCAATATCTTCTCAGGTACCTTGACACACATTTACATTATTGGAGAGTTGTCTTGCATTGGTTAACGACTTTCAGCAGTGATCGGTAATTCAATTATTTCTTTCCATGCTCGACTTTTGTGCATTCGCTCGCATGGTAAGAATTTTACCATGAACTTTGGTCTCGATGAATACTATATGGTTTTATGGAATCAGCAACAACTTGAAGCAATATATTTTATTAGTTTCTTGTAACATTCAACTCATCTTTTTTTCATTCAACAATAGCATGATGGCACCACTAAAACTCTTCTTCATTCATGTCCTTTTCAAGAAAATCAAGGTCTATTTCAGTCAACATGCATTATGTTTCATGATTTCTACTTTAGCATACATGATACAATCCAAATCAGCAGATTAAATTCAGAGAAAAAAATTTCAAAATAAATTGGCAGTTTCTGCAATAGCTACAAAAAGTTGCATTTTTTATAGCTTTTGTTGTAGCAGTGTATTTTTTTTGTTGTAGCAGCTTGTTCCAGGGTAGTTTTGGCACAAATATTGCAAGAGATTGGAGCAGAAATAAAAAACTCTTAGACACTGTGTTTTCTTAAAGTATGATAAATTGAGTAAGACGTGGGCATAATTCAAAGAAAGATAAATTTTCCAAGACATTTCAGTAGGGTTTTTAATGCAGATTTTTATTTTTCACCGTTGTGCACGCATCAAGACAAAATTTAGTATTTTTTCACAACAACGTCCTTTATTCATAAAAATGGGATTCTCAAGGAATGTGGCGGTAGAAAAGGTAAAAATACATCGTTTCCATTTTGAATCTCTCAAATTGGCCTTAGAACGAGTTCGTGGCACTAGTTTTTGTTGCAACGTTGGATAGCGTGAAGGGTGAAACAGGGAAACAATTGATTTCATCATAACTTTCAAATTGTGCATCTGTTGGTCTTGAAATTTTTAGGGTAAATGCATCATGGTAGGGTAAATAAATACACAAATTTTCAAGAATTTCCAATATGTATTTTTCAAGAAATTGTTCATCGTCATCTACATCCATTTCTTGTTTTTATCGAGATCTATGCACCCGTTGTATGAGATTTTTTGTGGGAAGATGCATAATATTAATGCCAGTAGCAACCTGAGGAAATTTTAGGAGAATTTGATTTACCATTTGAGAGAAATTGGAAAAACAAGTATGCTACATGAAAAATATACATTATGTGGAGCAAGGTCAAAGTGATGGTCAACGCATCATGGAGCAAAGTACCTGAGCCAAATCAACACCAAATCACCCATCAGGTCCTGTTCTCTTCTCCAATTCCAAAAGGTGAACTTGAGGTAAAACTAGCTTCAAAAAAAAAATTTGTCAAAAAATTTGGAAATTTTAATAATAAAAATATTGTAAAACATGTGATCTATGTATTTCACCCTATCATATCCACATTCTTCAAACCATTTTCTCAATCCTTCATTTTTATTCTACTTTTCATGCATAATCAATCCCACATAATTGTTTCTTGCCCTCATACCTTAATGGATACTCTTCAAATCTTGTTATTGTTGAACCCCATACAATGATTGCATAATATTTTCCTTCGTAAGGTCTTATGTTTGCCCTGATAATAATGTTGTCTCCCACCATTCTCTTGTTTAAATTTCTCTTCTTGCTACAATATAAATTGATTCATACTTCCTTGATGAACAATTTGATCTTTTGGCCTTCATATGAGACTAATTCAAAATATGGATATGTTTTTCTTAATGAACCAACATTGTACATATTTGTAGCACGTGATCAAAAAGTACATGGAGCACTTAAATTATGTGTCGTATCGTTCATCTTCATATTTTTAGTGGAAGCCAAGAAATGATGAGTACAAATCCACAAGAAGAAGAAGGTTGCAACAAGGCCTTGTTCACACACTCTTGAAATCACTTCGAAGTATATTTTAGGCTTTGATAAATTGTAAAACCCTCACCTACAACTCTTATTTTGTGTTATGTGCAACTCATCTTGTCAAAGCTTCACAGTGGGAACTTTGCTTGCATTAACAAGACAACACTCATGTTCCACATGAATATCATTCATTAGTTGGTGAGTTCTTAAAGAAACTATTTCACAACACTGTTGAAGTGGGATTGGTTGCTAGGAAAAATATTTATATGCATCGATGATAAGAAGACAAGCATTATGGGCTTCAATCTATTATCATTTCCAACCATTTTAATGGGATGAATTTCACAAGGATGGAAAGCACATTATATGGATGGGGTAAAATTCTTGATGTGTTCTTCACAATATGGTATTCTACCGATGATTGAACAAATTGAGCACAATTAAGTAGTGACAAGAAACTTGTAAGTTGTTTACAAGTTATTGAAAGAGTTATACTGTCAAAGGGTTTAAAAATAGTGATAAGTACTTGAATATACTACTATGTGGGCACCCTTGCCTTTCGTACAAGTTGCATATAATAAATAATGAAAGGTTGTTTTTATTAAGAAAAGAATAAATCAACAGGCATCACTTCTACCTCTATAGAATCCATGAGCATCCTAGTATGTGAAGACTTCAACTTGTTTGACTTTCAAAAGAGGATGGGAAACTCTTATTTCTTACTCTAATGACACAAAAATCAAGTATAGAAACAAAGAGTCATGCTACCATGTGTGTAATATTGAAAAACAAAGAGAGAAAAGTGCATCTTATTGAGATAAATGGTCAATATTGATCTCTTCGAGTTTTGGTCAAGGATTCAGTTGAAATGACAAAACAAAGGAACACTAGGAACACGTTGGATTATGAAAAAGTTTTATTTGCATGATGACATGCAAAATCTATGGTGTGGGGGAATGTTGGGCCTCCACCTTTTCATGATTTTGTTGATGAAACCATCCATTTTTGCATCATTTCATTTAGTGCCCATTGTCATCATTTTTAACCATATTTCTCCATAAACGCACCAAATTCCCGCATACATGTTTACATGGTTTGTTTTATTATTTCCATTATAGTTAATGATTTAAGAAGAACTTTGCTTGTTTTTACTAATGAAAGTTTGTCTAGTTCAATATTTTGTAGTTCAAGTTAATTTCCATACCTATCTCCATGGTTAAGGTAGTAGCACCACTCTAGAAGGAAAATTGACACTTGGACTTGGTTTCTAGAAGCTCCAATATGGATTTGTATTGGTCAAATTCCACCCAGATTGCATGTGTGGACCTCTAGCAAGATATCAAAGGAAAAACGTCGTAGTTTTGACTAGTAAACTTAAAACGTGTTTTCTGAGCAAATGAAAATGAATTTAATTTGGAAAATGAAAACATGGGTTTTTTTCAACACGAGCCCAACTAGGTTCCCATTGAACAATTTCCACAAGTTCGTTACCATTTGAGATATTTTATGGGTTCTTTGGATACTAATTTTTCATATTACATGAGTAAACAGTTTTGCAATTTCACAGTCAAAACCCAGTCACCAAAAATATTGGAACAAACAGTCCTTTACAAAATTCATGGCAGGGAGATCATTATTATCATATATGGTTTGATCTTTGATCCAAGGATCCATCAAATAAGATTGTATTTTATCTTTAAAAAAAATCTATAAATATCTCATGACCAAAACTCAAGCAAGAAACTTTTGAGTTTGTTAATTGTCTCAAAACTCTATAAATTGCAGTCTCTTTGACAAGAGGAGTGATCAAATGTCAATGATGAATATTAAATTTTAATTGTTGTTGTTATTTGAAGAATAAAAACTCTGTTTTTTTTTCCATAGAATGTAATCTCTGATATGTCGCAGCTCTGAATGAAATTGGTGATTTAAATCAAGTGATCTAAGTTCATAATTCCTCACACTCACTAGGAGTGCCCCTGTGGAGTTTTGAGATAGTATAGTTGTCATTTTAATTTCATGTTTTTTAAGTATTTCCTTCGATTTAGTTTTAAATCTCTTTAGATGTTTGAATTCTACGTTTTCAATATAGTTTGGTTACTTGCTTTATGTCTGTTACAGGTTGAGTGCTCAATATAAACTTTAAAATCCAAAAACACATTCCTTGAAGTTTTTTCTTTCATTTTCATTTTTGTCTAGTAATAATTTTGATATATATGGTTGGTTTTCAATATAATACGCACGTTAGTAATATTTTGAGGCTCTTGCACTTGGAATTTTTCCAATAGATCATTGTTTTTCACTACTTTCTATAATAGTTTTCATTCCAAGTTTGTAAAATAGTTTTTCTTTCAATTTGATAGTTATATGTCATTTCAGTAGTTTAGATTAAATTTATCTCAAGGCTCGTAGATTAAAATTAGAGTAGAATTATTTTACAGTTCATAGAATAAATTTCTTTTTTCAATTCAACTAGTTAGATTTCCTTTCATTGTTTAATAAATTGATTTTAATTTCTGTTTAGTAGCATAGATTTTAATTTCTTGTCCAATTAGAAGAGATCTTGAAGTTTTCATAGTATAGTTTTCTTTAAAAGTTCATTTAAATTTAAAAGTTTTGAGTTTGAATCCATTGACCTTTCAAGACATAACATGTGCATATGCTTATCAAAACTTATTCATAAATAGGTTTAAATCATCATATGCAATTATATTAGTTTCTTTTAATTGAAATTAGATATCCTAGGACATATAATGTGTGTATACTTCGCAAGTTCACGAACCTCGAGTTTGAAAATTAATGACAAGTAATTTAACAACCAATTGAATTTCCCAACAGTTATTTTTGAAACCATGGCCTCATTAATCTATCAATACTACAAGCCAAAAAAACTTGGTTAATAGTCTGAGTTGAAAATTGGCGGGCCTTTGTTTTGTTGAGTTCTACACACCTTTTTTGCTCTGGAATCACTCATGTTTTTACCTATGTCTTATGGTTATTGTCATCATTTTTCACATTTTTGGGTGGTTGACTTAGTTCTGAGCATGAAAAGGTAATTTATTGATTATTTGACATATTTCCTTTATTTTCAATAATTTAGGAGAATTTGTGTTATTAATTATTGTTAATCCTGTGAGAAATGAATATCAACAGACGATTGCTAAGTGCACCAACATCTGGCCCTGATCCTGCACCTCACATATGAACCTACAACCAAAGAAACAAGAGGTGACATATGAATTTTGACCAAGAATACTGCCACGTGGGACCTCAAAAAATGTATTATTGACTAGATTGGATCACAAGCACACCTTATTAATATTTTTAGTTAAGCTTACAATTGATTGGTAGAGCTAACCTTCTAGTCCTATTATCACAAGATCTACAATTTCCAAAGATTATAACTACTTGCAATGAGACTTACTCGCTTTATCTTTTGATAGGTATTAGTTCCATGTGGATTGGAGTTATAGGATTGATTTTTCCAATGGATTTGATTGTGTCATCTCCAAGAAGTTTTCAAAAATGTTATAGAGAATTCTTTTAATACATTTCCCTTGTGTCCTTTCATGAGAGTAGTGGCAACATAATATTTCTGGAATTTATATTTGATCAAGTGATTTATTTAAAGGTTTGGAGTGTATATATTTTCATGTGTGCATCTATATTTTTTCTACATAGTAAGTACGATAACGTTAAATTGATGAGTGCTTGAACATATTTGAAAACCTTTCTCTTAATATTTTCCACACAAATATAATTGGAAATAGGTGTAACTGCAAATTCACAAAAGGTTTGTTGAAAAGAGAATCAATCATTCTTTTTAATAGTGTGTGGATTGTCTAAGGTCTCAACTGTTTTTACCTTTAAAGACAGTCCTTAAATTTACCCACTTTAGTTAGAAGTCAATTCTTAGGTTTTAAATTTATCGGTAGCTAGGGTTTCCTTTAAATTTTTTATAAACTACAAGATTGGTGTTTGCAGGAACTGGATAATGTTAATGAACAATTTCTGGAGTAGGTTAGGGTTTGGTTTTGCAGGTCCCTGAATTTTATCTCTGGAATTTCTAGTGTTGTGTCTCGAAGTCTACAGATCCCATATTGACATTAAATGTTGGGTCACTAGGTAAACATTTACTGCAACGAACATTTTTGCATCTTTGTTGGGGAGGCGCTTGAGGGATTGACCTTGGTGACTGTTGGTGTTCAGATATGAACAGAATTCAACCATTTTTCCACATAAATTATCAATCTGAGGGCGTTAGTTATTTCAATACTAACGAAAAAGTATATGCAGACACAAGCACATGACTTGTTGTAGATCACAGGTTTAAATCCATAACACACAAACTCTTGTAACAACAATTAAATAAACTGCAGAATTAAAATACATTCACAGCAATGAAGAAGTAAATTGTAACAGTAGTAAGGAAAATAACACTGAAACATAAATAATGCAAGAAAAAGGAAAACACATCACCTGATCAGAAGAGTGGGCCCAACTCTCTAATTAGGGTTGCGGTAAACTCACGAATTACAGAAGAAACAACAAGATGTTGTGCATTCGATTAATGACAGAATAGATTTGGTTACAAGATCTGTATGTAAAAGGGCTTTACCCTGATTCACAGACCACAGGCCTCTTTATACAAATGTCCCAGAATCCTCGATTCCCCTCAGCAACTCCATAATTACAAAAATACATTTTGTTAAAATGGCAACCTAGTTGCCCAGAAGGAAATCGTAAGAAGGCTTGAAATGACACTGGTACAAGCAGAGTCTATTATGCTGTAACAACAAATGAGGATAGCGCTGGAGATGATGGGTTTTTCCTCAACTCACAGCTGCAACGCTCCTGTTTTGGCCAAATCTGTAGAAATATCGAAGTTAATATGTAAAAAGGTAAAACCTCCATGACAATTACTTCATTAATCAAATATCCCATGAAAGATAAGGAAAAGGGCTTTACCTCATGCGTTTAAGAGTAATAATGGTACAAAGAGATAGAAAGATAGGGTAAAATGGGAGAGGAAAGTATACAAATCCGGTACCCAACATCTTCCCCCAACTAGTCTATTTGCATGTCCTCATGCAGCTCACCGTCTCCTCAGATCCGGATTGGACTGGCTGTGATCATCATGAAGCTGTGTGTGATAATACTCTTCAGCCATTTCTATCCCTGGTGGCTTATATCCCTCTGTCAAAACAACATCCTTTCACCAGTCTGGATCAACGTTGTATGCAAGAGTATACCACTTGGTTGGCAACCAGATAAGGGGAAATTGAAACCTCAATCCCATCCATCTGACCCCACAAGTATGAATTCATGCCATGAAACGTGGCATTCTATCTAAATCCCGTGCAAAGTTAGGTGCCCCAAGTGGTTCTCGTTCTATGACAGCAGAGGATGAAAACATCCACCTTTTTTGAAAAATGTCTAGTGCTTCCTTACGGAACATCATAATCTAGCTAACACATAGGTCAACACACCATTTCTACGTTACCAACATGTGTTCTTTACGGCCCTTAATCTGTAGAAATGTATAATGCTTGTTATAAATGTTTGAGGACTAACCATGCTCTTTCCTCATCATTAATTTCCTTCCAACTTGGTTTTCTTCAAATGTATCTCAGGCCTTTCTCCACTTAATCTGATTGATGGTATAAAAGGTGAAAGCTCTTAAATGGATGTCCCCCACGAATGGAACAGGGTTAAAGGACTGATCATGCCTTAAGAAATACCCATGCATGTAGAGCTCGCACATTAAGTGTTGTCCTATAATATCATGAAATTTTTTAAATACGGAGATATTGAATGGGGTCCTCAATTTCGTACCAAATCCCCTTATATATACTTTCAAGACAAAAGAAAATACATTTCTCGTGAAGGAATAAGGCATAGCTATGTGCAAGGGGTCTGCAGGCCATTACCTGCTGTGCTAGGGAGAACATATTCTCCTTATCTGTTTGCAGCAGCTGCACTTGTTCTTCCAATTCTTCTATTCTGGCCTTCTGTTTAGCCTGCTTCAGCCACGCCTTATATAACTGATCTATGTACCCTGTGACAATTTGGGTAGCCTGTTCTCGAACCCGAGCTGTTTCCTTCTTATGGTCACTCGCAGCAGACTGCCACTTCTGGATCTCAGCGGCCAATACAAATTATCAGCCTTCAAACAACTCTTCAATTGGGCCAGTCTGGGTAGCTGTAGAGGAGACCTCGATTTTTGGCTTTACTGCCCTCCATTTGTAGATTTTTACCTTCTTTTTAAGCTGGGAAACCTACCTTTTCAAATCCCGAACCTCCCTTTTCAGTCTCATGGTTTCACTGAACTACAACTGATACCTCTTCTTGAGAGGTAACCTTCTTTTCTCACACTGTTCAATCCATTCCTGTCTAACAATAAATTCAGTTTCTGGGCCTATGACAGGCTCAAGAGGTGGCAGAATGCTTCCAGTATTTTCAGCGGATTCTCTTGTTAAGCCTTTCTCACTGGGCTCCCTATCTTCAGGGGATTCTTCCTCTATGTTCCTTCTGGGGACTTCTGCCATCTAGTCAACAATTTCATTGACCACTCTGTGTTCCACTGTTTCCACGAGAAATCTATCTTCTTCGTGAGCCTATAAGTGCTCTGGTTCGGTAGTGGTTGTGTCAACAAATTCAAGCACTGGCGGAATAGCTACTTCATCCATTAATCGTTTGGGTGAGTGGAATCCCTTTGCCCCTCTAGGCATCATGGGTTGGAACGGAGAATGGGGGATAGACTCATCACCCTCATTTTTGGTTTGAGTTGGAACTTCGCGCATTACTACCTCAACTAGGGTCGATGTTGGTTCTTTTGGAGCAGCATCGATTCCGCGGCTTATTTCCCTTCTGTCCTCTCGCTAGTTGCTCACCATTTCTTCTTCTCGAGTTGATACTGGTTCTTGTGGGATAGTATCAACCTCCCAGTTCATTGCTTCTCTACCTTCTTGTTCCTCATGAATTTCCTCTTTTTCCACAGTCGGTACCAGTTCTTAAGGGCCAGCATTGATTTCGCAGGCTAACTCCTGTTCTAGCCGAATTGGGGGTGGTTCTTGTGTAGCACCCCCACCTGTATCAACATCCATATCTACTTGGGCGGGTGATGTTGTTTCTTGCAAAATAGCATCACTTTCCATTCCTTTCCCCGCAATTTTACTCCCTTGTTATTTATTAAAAAAAGTTGATGATTGTATAACGGTCTTGACTTCTTGCATGATGTCCATAATTTCTTCCTCTGTGGGCTCTTCAAGCGAGGCTGGTTCTTGTGTGGCAGCCTCGGCTATGTCACCAATTACCTCCTCCATTCTCATTTCTTCAAGTTCCTCCTGATCAACCATCATTTCCACTTCCTCAGGTTCCTCCTGATCAACTTCCATTTCCATTTCCTTGGGTTCCTCTTGATCAATTCCTTCTGAATGTTCTTCTTCTGCCAGACCATCCGGAGAGACTAGCTCCTCTTCTCTAGTAGCAATAATGGCTGCTACCTCTTCTTCTGAGGTCCCACAAAGTTCTGCCTAGGAGACCCGAAGCCTGTCTATTGCATGCATGACCAATAATCACACCACTCTGTGGTTGGAAAGCACTGCCGGCATTCGGCGTGAACACCGAGTAGCCTGTGCCATGTGCTACAGCTATTTCATTAGAAATAAGGGCATGTTTAATGCATGCACCTGAGCCTGTGGATATCGAAGGTGCGTTAGAATTTTATGGATCTGGTGCCTCTAGAATTTTATGGAATGAATTTTGAGCCTCTAAGTGCACTTAAACAGAGTTGTGGCTCGGCCTTCGCAAGTTATGTATTTTATTAAAAAACCTGCAACTTCTTTCCAAGGATACGGCATAGTTCTGCGCTCATATCCTCTGCCATTTGAACGACACTTTCCCCAGCTTACAAGAATAATTCTGGAAATTCTGGGAGAGAAACTTTCCGAGCAAACCATTGTTGCCCCTGTTGTCTTAGCCCGTTAACCTCTGCAATTACCTCTTCTATGACAGGAACTTCCAAACCTCTGACCCGTGAGTAGTTCTCCTCTAAATTAAGTGAAAAATCCATTGTGATTCCTCCATCAAACCCCTGCAATTTGTCGAAGTAGGTATCCCACCCTGCATCGACAAAGATTTTCCAAACCTCTGGATTGCTGTGAACTGAAGCTGTATTCTGAGGCTCATGCTGCATAGCCAGCCCACCCATACTTTGGAGACTTGTAGCAGCACTTCCTATAACAGAAAAAAATTGGGCGAGGTGGTGGATACCAAATTCAGAAAAACAGCGTGGTGAAAATGAAAGGTGGCAACGGTAAATACGGACGATAATTCTCGAAAACCAAGAAAAATCATAAAATAATATGGTAAGTGTGGTGAATAAAAATAATAATTATCTCATATGGAGTGGAAAAGAGATTACAGATCCCAATACGTATTAAATGATTATACCAAATTTTGATGGGAATCGTAAGGTGTACCATGAACAAATTGTCATAATGATTATGAGGTAATTATTACACCATCCTTGACTATGACGGCACCCCCCCCCAACTTAATTTTTTGTCGTTCGTGGCATTAAAGTCTTCACATGGGATACTTAATTAAATCAGTCAAAGTCACATGGAGATGTACCTGGCGGCCTACCTGGACGAAATGAAAGTTGGTAGGATGACGACGCAGTAATGATGTGGATGGAGTAACATCATTACGAGTAACAGCATCCGAAGTAACAGCATCTGAAGTAACAGCAGTGCAAGTAGTAGCATTCAGAATAACAGCATCTAGTGTAACAGTGTCGGGAGTAACAGCATCAAGTAGCAGCATCGGAGTAACAGTAGTGCGAGTAGCAGCATCCGGGGTAACAACAATGTGAGTAACAGCATCAGGTGTAACAGCATCTCGAGTAACAAAAGTGCGAGTAGCAGCATGGGAGTAACAGCATCCAGTAGAAGCATCGGAGTAACAACATCCAGTGTAAGAGCATCTGGAGTAACAACAGTGCGAGTAGCTGCATCCAGAGTAACAACAATGCAAGTAACAACATCCAGTGTAACAGCATCTAGAGTAACAGTAGTGCAAGTAATAGCATCTGGTGTAGCAACATCGATCAAGGAGTAACAGCATCGAGTAGCAGCATCGGAGTAACAGCATCATGAGTAGCAGAAACTGAGTAACAGCAGCATGAGTAGCAGCAACCGAGTAACAGCAGCATGAGTAGCAGCAACCGAGTAACAACACCATAAGTAGCAGCAACTGAGTAATAGCACTATGAGAAGCAGCAACCGAGTAACAACATCATGAGTAGCAGCAACTGAGTAACAACATCATGAGTAGTGGCAACTGAGTAACAGCACCATGTGTAGCAGCAACTGATACTTTGGAAAAAAATTCTTTGATTTTTACTCCTTAGTAGTAACTCCTGCAAAAAGACAATAAGATAAACAATATAATTCTTTATTCTTTTAATATTATTATAATTATATATGTGTGTGTGTGTGTGTGTGTGTGTGTGTGTGTGTGTGTATTAAAACAAGGATGTAGAGGAAGAATTCTCTGCGCTGATGACCTTCAAACCAGATTTCTCAGAGAGGTGTTTAATAAAAGCATCCTTAGAGTTTGGGCGGTGGTATAATCTCAGGCGATGTCCATTGACTATAAATGAAGCACATGTATCATCAATTGTGACTAGCCTGAATGTTCCATTATCAAATACAATGTCCACCTCGTAAGGTCCCATCCAAAAGGTGCAAAGCTTCCCCTTAAAATCCTTAAAGCAAGAGTCATAAAGTAGTGCCCAATCTCCACCTTGAAACACCTTATTTTTAATAAATTTATCGTGCCATTTCATTCTCTGCTGCTGGATAGAAGTAGTTCTCTAGACGGCCATTGAACGGATTTCATCGAGTTCATTGAGATGAGACAGTCAGTGTTTCTGGGCATCTGATAGATCTAAACCGACTTCAAGAGCTGTTCTGAGTGTACTAATTTCAAATTCTATTGGAAACAACGAGGATTTCCCATAAACCAGCTCGAATGGTGAAAACATGATTGTATTCCACCATGTTGTTCTGTAAGCCCAGAGATCTTTAGGCAGCTTCTGAGCCCAATCCTGACGATGGTAAGCCACAGTTTTTTTCAAGATGTTTCCCAATGTCTTGTTTGTGCTTTCCACTTGTCCATTCGCCTGGGGGTGGTATGGAGATGTCACTCAGTGCTTGACCCCATATTTTTGCATGAGATTTGATGTCATGTGTGATGTGAATTTTGCTCCTCCATCTGAAACAATCTCTCTTGGAGTACCATAACGAGCAAAAAATTCTTCAAATAGAAATCTAAGACCACCTGCTCTGTTGCTTTCGCAATAGCTTTGGCTTCCACCCACTTAGTCATGTAATTAGTACAGACCAAGATGTGGACTTTTTTCTGGGAGGGTGGGTTAAAGGTTCCAACGAAGTCAATAGCCCATTTCTCAAAAGGCTCGAGGACTACCTGTGCCTGCAAAGGAATTTCGTCCGCTCAACCGAGCTGCCCCATACGTTGGCAACTATCACACCTCCTAACATAATTTTGTGCATCACAAAAGATAGAAGGCCAGTTAATATCCCATTTGTAGCACCTTATGGCATGTTATTTTGTCTGCAAAATTCCCTCCACAAGGGCCATCATGAGCAGCTTTCAATATCTCATAAATATCATCCTCAGACACACAGTGTCGGATCTACTTATCTGCTCCTGTATGAAAAAGATACCCTGCCATCCAAGTGTTGGAAATGTTGTCATTGATGGAAAAGTAATTGGAAAAGAAGGAGCATCTGAAACAGTAACTAGGAACATAGAAAAGAAATGTAGTAGAGAACAAAGGTCAGTAGAGAAGAACAGAGAAATAGTGCATTTACAGAGAGCAGTATCAGTCAAGGAGCAAATTGAATTCAGTAGGAAGGATATTTGAGTCCCTGTGGAATTAATTCATGTGTGAACATATGTATGCATCCTGATGGAGGATGATTGAAATCCGTGATAAGTAATAAACCCTATGAGGGGATTAATGGTGCTCTGTATGTAGTTATAAGAACCGATGCTAATACAGTCGACAGTGTATCCCAAACTGGTAGACAGTAGAGTTATATATATTTTTTGAATATAATACTGAAGGTAAATTGGGATCAATGTTGGGGATTGATCTCGACATTGTCTGTGCCTTTATTGAATTAAGCAGGTATAATATATGAACGTGTTATTGATGAAGGAATTGTGAATCCCTGCAACCAACACAGAACTCGGTGACTGAATTATGTAAGTATAGGCCGTCGAACTCTCGCTGGAACAACACTTTCGGAATTACGAACGGAACCTGGAAGGGAAGTGGTGGATAATAACAAAGGAAGCGCGACAGAACCTGGAATAGAAGGGTGGAACCACGAAGGAGGAACAGTAAAGGAGGTTTCTGGTTTTCATCGCACCACTTTCAACGGGCAAGCGGTATTCAAGAGGTTGGGAGCGATTCCATAGAACGAGCGACACGCGTCCCTGAATGAATCTGCGAAACCACCATCACTGTGTGCCATCACACGTTAAAGTCCGACCAAGGATGCCGCGTGATATGGTTAAGCGTCGTCGATATGAAGGGGAGCCATCGGACGGTGGTCGTATGAGGAAGGTGCGCGAAGGATAACCACGGTACGGTGCGAGTATGTGATTGGATCATTGATCATATATGTGGGCCCAGTTTAAATTATATTGATTGGGACTTTTTAATTTTTGTGGGTTTAACCAAGGTTTGTTTAAATTAAATATAATTTATGATGAAAAGCGATTGGGCCATCACTTTGAATGTTATTCCAAAGGTGGTGATATTTTCCATGGTCGAGCTCAGAAATTGTAACTAGAGTGCGGACTAAAAGAAGTATTGAAAAAAAAAAAAAAATTCACCAATATGTGATATGATTAATATACACATCTGTCAAGGGATGAGTAAGGGCTTGAACCTTAGGAGAAATTTGGATTAATATCTCAATCTCAGATTGAGATATTAAAAAGCCTTAGATTAATTATCTAATTTCCTGACTAAGAAAATAAGAACAATGAGAAGCTGTTTGGGGCTTGGGTAAACCCTGTTGGATTATCTATTTGATCTCGTCCAAGAATACCATCAGCGGTTGAGTAGTTTTGACTCATGGTATTAATAAAGGCTAAAACTATATAAGGAGAAGAGGATCATAGTTCAACGTGTGCATGTGGAGGGGTTGTTAATGAATAAATCTCTTTAAGAGATATCTGCATGATTGAACTTTGTTTTCTGAAAAAGTTGAATCTATGATGCACCTATGGAGTTGATAAAGGTTCAAGATCTCTAGATCTAGAAATGATGAATCTCTAGAAAGATCTATAAAGAAATAATGAAGACCTGACGTAATTTTGATGAAGAAATTTGGTGGATCTGAGGGTTGAAGTCTTCTGCATGAAAGTGGAAGCTTTCTGCCAGTACAAGCTGGTGTCAAAATCAGGGGGTTGGAGCTCCCTTCCAGTAGTGACTGGAGAACGAGAGAAGGTTGTAGCCTTCTGCAGGTGGGTGCCTGCGTGCTGGTATAAGTCTGCGCCAGCACAAAAATTGTAAGAAGTTTTCTTTATAATAAATATTGAAGACAGAGATGACAGTAGCGGTGTTTTTCTCCCAAATTGGGTTTCCACCTTAAATACTGGTGTTCATGTGTGTTGCTTATGTGTGATGGCTTATTCTATTATTACTGCACATGCTTAATGCTTACTAAACTTCTGATGAATGAATGATGCAATAATCTAAGTAAAGAATTAAATGCATAATTTTTCAGTCAGATCTAAATACTGATTCACCCCCCCCTCTCAGTATTTTTCCTAACAATTGATATCAGAGCCGGTCCTTCTGAAAAGCTTAGCCGCTAGAAGGAAGATCAATCAAGATGAGAAATCAAGATGGAATAGCATCTATCAGACCTCCGCTCTTCAATGGAAACAATTTATTCTTCTGGAAAACAAGGATGAGATCCTATCTTGATGCTGTTATCACTCAGGTTTTCCTAGAAGTTGTGTAAGAGGAAAGTATACCCGAGGTAACCACAAACCAACCTTCAGATGCAGAATCTAGCCAATCTGCATCTAGAGAGGGCTCTCTCTTTATAATTTATCTTTGTTCTTGGAAGGTTTTAGGCTAGTTATCGATTCAAGAGTTTGTTTTGGAAAATGGTGGAATCCACAAACTAAGGGCAAAGTTGAAAGTTTTCAGTCCATTGGGCTATGGAGTCAAAGGATGGCTTTACTGGATTTCTATTCTACGCACAAGATGGCTTTACAGGGCAAGATAGCTAGACAGAGAACAATCCTTAAAATTTAAAGTGGATGGGATGATTTTGAAGGGATGAAAGGCAGCTAAGAATCTTTCACCATGTTCAAAAGAAAGAAATGAGATGATTGCAAACAAAGAGCAATGAAGAATTCTTTATTATAGTAATCAACAATGTTTAAATTAGCAAAGCAAGAGCATTTAAGAATTCAAGCTTATAACCAATTTAGAGGAAAACATTAAGAACAATCTCATTTGAAATCAGAGTACAATTAAGTAAATTCTGATTCAATCCTTTATGTAAATTATTCAGAAATGGACATAATGATATTATGAACTGATATAAAATTTAAGACAAAGAGTAGAAAGACTTATTGAACTGTAGTCCAACACATGAATCCTGCAACAAGTCCAGTGCTTTCAAATCGTCATCCAGCAAGCCACAAGTAAATTTCTCCAAAAGCTTTTATTCCGAAACTCTCAATGTTACAGCAGAGTAATAGAATCCACCCTCAACACTCTCTTTGAGGGTTTATTTATACACAAAATAATCTTAAACAATCTTACACTATCTTAGCCAATAACCTAGGCTGACTTAAAGCATTATTTACAAACAAACAAGAGACAAATGGTCTCGTGGATAGAATAATGTGTAATTGCCGATGTGCTGTTCCTTTCTTCGTGGACGTGCTGGAGGTAAGTGCTAAAATAGGGCTCTGTGCTGTCCCTTGCAGTATTTCTTTGGCTTGTTGGACACTCTTTATTCTCACGGATACTCTTTAACCTTTTCACCTGATACTCTTTCATCTGTTTTTCTGTTTTTACCATTTACTTGATAGTAAAGATAAATTCTCATCCTGAAAACAACTTTCATAGAATTTCCAACATTTCTTTCCACCATTGATCATCTGGTATAATAGTTCTTCTGAGCTTTCTTAAAGTTTCATCTGCTTCAGTAAGTTTGTAAAAGGTGGGCTCATTCGGAAATTGATATTTTATTTCATGTTCCAGATGAAATAAATTCCTCACTTTATCATAGATACTTTTCCCGGTTGGTAATGTTGATTCCGACGAGCTAGTAGAACAATCAGCTGTGTTTTTAGCATGAGCCTTTATTCTCTTCTCATAGGTTTCCAAGTCTACTATTTGATCTTTTGTGAGCATGGGACTTGGTAACCCACTATCCAGCAAAGCTTGAAATTTCTCTCTGAAAATGTTGATATCAACCAAAATGTCTGTACACTTTCTTTCTAAATTTTGCATGAAAGTCCTCTTGGTGAAAACTCTCTTTGCTTCCAAAACTGCACCTGTCCTGTCATCGATTCCTAACAATGCAAGCTGTTGCTTTGTTCTGGAATTCAAAAATTGAATGAGCTGATTGGCCTGCTCAGGCCTGCCTCTTAATTCATTTCTGGTTCTGTTTATTTCTTCTTGGGCAATTTTAACCAGCTCATTTTGTTCAAAGATGGCTTGAATGGAGGGCCATATGACCTTTATTAACTCTATGATGTTACCCCAAAGAATGTCATTTATTTCCTTTAGAGGCTTTTCCAAAGAAAGATCCTTTTCCAAAGCCTCAACCAATTTTTCCAATCTTTTTATCTCTCTGGTGTTATCAGCAGCTGTCTTTTTAGATGTGTCATATTTTCCCTCCAATTTTGTTAATTGCAATTTTGTTTCTTGGAGTTCTGTGACCCTGAGTTGTAGACTTTCCATCTGCTTTATTAATTCATGCAATTCGATACGATATTTACACGGATGGGCCCCATGTCTGTACTTTTTGTTGTTGATATGCAGCAAAGTAGTTTCCTGTTCTTGCAATGCTTTTTCCAATGCTTTCTCTGTTTCATTTAGTCGCTCAGTCATATTTAGGAGCAACTCCATCGTTTCTTCCTGTGAATTCCCTTTTATAACTTCTTGGGTCTGAGGGTGCCTCAAGGCTGGTAATTTTAGCTGTTTTCTGAGTGCCGCTATATCATCCTCTTTCTTCTTTATCAATGCCTCAATACCTTTAATGTCTTTGGGATTGTGACCCAAACCAATGATTATCTCTTCTAACGACTTTATTCTATTATCTTTGGCCTGTGAGGAGGCCTTCTCAATTTTCAATTGTGCAGTAGTGTTATTCAAAGAATCCTGCAGCGTTATAGCTGCCATGGCCTTGTTGGTGAGAGTAGAATAGACCATTTCCCTAGTTTGTCTGTGTAGCTCTATCTGGTCCAGGGGATGGATATCCTTTGCCAAAACTTCAAAATTTGTTCTGATGTAATCTGCTGCTGAAGTGGGCTTTGGCACCTTTGTTTTGAAGTGGCTCATCAACATTTTGCCTTGTGAAAGGTCAAACGCTGACATTAGCCTTTCTTGATTATGGGGAGCCATCTTTATATACTGATCATATGCCTTCATTTTCAATGGATCATTCTTTGCTTTAATATTAATGAAGGTTCTTTTAATATCTCCAGTGTCTGTCTTTGGTGGTCTGAAAGAGGATACCTCAGTGCTTAATTGCTTTTGTAAAGCTTTCCCTTTCTGGCTTATGTTTGTTTCACTTGTTGTGCCAGTTTGCTGACTATCTTCCCTTCCATCATCAAATACTTCATCTATAATTTCTACATCTGGAAGAGGATCTGATTTGTGTTTTTTAGTTTGATGTGCCTGTGAGGTCCCTTTTGGGGGTGTGGTATCTGGAACCTGCCTCTTCTTCCCTATTTCCATATTTAATGGAGTTTGCAACTCTGGAACTTGTGTGTGCTTTGCCTGTGTGGGAGAAACCTGTGATTGTTCAGGTGCTTTGGAAGTTTTTGGTTTCTCCGCCATGACCAAAGTTTCAATGACTTGGATTGCAGGTTCCTTTCCTTTGCCCTTTGATTCTGCTGCAACTGATAAACTGCTTTCCTGTAATGTGTGCTGTAGAGTTGTTGCTGAAGAAGTGCCAATGTAGGGTACCTGCATTTGACCATACGTTTCTAGGTCAAAATTCTTCTCAACATCTTTCATAATTTTATTCATTTTGTCTGCTTCACTTTCTTCCTCAACAAGTGTTCCTTCAACCCATTCATCTTGATTTGCATACTGTTCTAGATCAGGAATCTTGTGGTGTATATAAGGAGATGATTTATTCTTTAATCTCTTTTCACAAATAAAACCAAAGGGGTCATAAGGAACCCAACGGAAAGATGTTTGGAACTTTTTCTCTAATAGAAGTTCTGCTTCTCTCTCAGCCTCCCTAGAATTGCAGATAAAAGGACCTAATTGGCTTTTGATCCTTAACTGAGCTTTCTTCTTTACATTACAAAAATGGATTACATCTGAATTGTTCATTTTCCTGAAGTATTCCAAGGCAAAAATCCTCATTGGTACATATCTGGGTAACCTGAATGGATGTAATTCACATCCATAAATCCTGATGACTGTATGGTTTTGATACAAATACCAATCCCCAACTTTATAATTCTTTGACAGTTGCAAGGTCTTTCTAATTTCATTGCTGAGCCTTGGGGGAGGAATTCCTGTTAACAAAGTTGTTGCAGGATATACAAACTGATCAATGAATTCAGTGTAGGAATAGGGAGAATCAGAGGAAGAATGAATTATGGGGGACCAAAATATGACTGACCTGGGGTTTCCCTTGGCATCAAGTTTTTGAACAGGGAAAGGGAACTTTTCTGAATGATAGTAGATAATGAGATGATAAATAACTGAGGAATATTTGAAAACTTTCTCATCATCTAGCCTCATGAACTGATCATGGATCTTGTTGGCTATGAAGGAGGCAAAGTCATATTTAATCTCAGGAGGTTGCCCAGGAGTAAAAATGGATAGCAAAACCAAGGTTATCTCATCCACATATTCACTAGTGTTGAATCCCAAGACAAAAGATATCATATTTACAATGAGTCTTCCCAATGTATTGAAATAATAAAAACCATAGGGAGGAGACCCTTTTGGCTGATGCTCAGGCAACATGAAATTCTAACACATGGATTTTAGCTTTTCTGGGGTTAATTGCCTGGTCTTCTCAATCAATTCTTCCATGGACAATGGTGCTAGTTCTTGGTCTGGTTCAAAGTGTAACATGGCATTGATAGCCTGGGGAGTAATGGGAAACAGAACACTTTGATCAGGAGCTATTACAGCCCTTTGAGTGGGATCATAGTTTGAATGGCAATAATGGATGATTTCTGGGAAATAAATGACTGAAGGAATGAGATACCTTGGGAGATTGGATTCCCACAACCCTATAAGATCTTGCCCCTTTGAGTATTCGTCTCTGCAGCGAAAATAGCTCAATAGGGGACTTTCATCAAAATGCAGGTCTTTAATTTGGAAATCTTCATCTATCAGAGGTAAATAGTCTAATTCACGGTGAGGAGCATTCAATGGAGTGATATTTAGAGCTGTCGGGACCTCCATTTTGGTTCTTGTGGATTCAAAATGGAGGTTTTCGTTTTTTCTTACAGACCGGACGGGATATATGAAACGGAGGAAATTGGAACAATTTACAGGTTTGAGGGGCAATTTCACAGGTTTAAAATCTTCAGGGAGGACTCAGCAATGATTTTTAACCACTTTCTAATCGAAAAAACAAAGGAAACTGAGTTTTTCGTGCAGTCGGGGCGTAAAGGATAAATACCTATTTTTAGACGGAAACTGGTTCTTTAACAGGTAACAGGCAATGGCGGAATTGTTCTTCAGCACAGGCGCAGCGGAATTTTGGGGCGAAATGATCAATTACAGTGAAAATTTGAAAATCGCAGCGGGAGCTCTGTCGTTTTCAGAATAATGAAAATAACTGAAAAAACACGAAAAATGGCTTTATTCGCAAGTTAAAAGTATTTTTTATTTTTTCGAGGTGATGACGTCATCGACGTACGGGGTGACGTAAGCCGGCAGTAAGCGGTAAGCGGTAATTGGTATTCCCGCACCGCTTTTGGTCGAAGATGGTTTTTATCGGAGGGGCAGCGATTCCACAGGTTTCTTGCCACGTGGATGGTTTGACTATTCAAAACCACCCATCCCCCGGTGGTTAAAAAACTTACACGGGATGGGCAGCGGGATCAACGATGGCCGTTGATCTGCGGGAGGCTGATCCAGCGGCTGGGGCGATGGGGAGATAGGCGGGGGTTTCATGTGGGCCCGTCGGACTTTTAAACACTTTTTAAATGTTATTTAATCGCTCCGGGGGATATTTAACAAGCGGATAAGAGGTTATTAACTAGTCCTGATGACTAATTAATCCCGAATGTGTAAGAAATGGGTTGCGGCGGGGTTGGTTAGGTGTAAGGCCAGGTGAGCAATCCACGGTGGCGCAAGACTTCTCCGAAGTTTTATTTTGTTTTAAACATACATATTGTATATTCAAAGTTTGATTTTTTCATATATATTTTTATTATATGGTAAATTAATTAATACAACTAATTCACCATAGGGGCGGGATTAATGTATAACGTTATATTTTAACCAAAGGGCTTATAAAGCGGGGTTTTTATTTTCAATGTGCGGGTATATAATACTTTGGTAAACATTATAATAAATGGGTCTTTGGGATATTTATAAAAAAGGGAATTATATACTTAGGAAAGGGTATTTCACTAGGGATTTAATATAATAGAGTTAAATGTTAATATGGCAAAGGACAAGGAAAATCAAAACATTTTTGTACATCTAAGAAAGTGATAATTTGTGAAGTAAATTGCAACATTTTATCTTCAACACTTAAACTTAGAATAACAAGTTATTTTGAGGAATTTTTATGGAATTTTGCATCAGTTTCTTAAGTAAAATAGGATTTTACTTAGGAAAAAGTTAAAGATGGAAGATAACAATGATGAATTATCTCAAGTACTTAGGTCTTTTTGATCATTAGGCCGAGGGTCCGGTCCCTCCAGAAGTCAAGGAAATGCCTTGAGCCCCTTTGATCTCCAAATACCTTAGTACTTTGGGGGGAAATTAGTAAAACTTTAAGGGAAAAAGTGATGAGGGAAGTTAATGATTTTTAGCTTTGCTCGCTGTAATCTTCCAGTGTATTTCCTGCTTCAGTACTTATGATGAAAGTAAAGGATCAACAATATGTAGCAGCAACATTCATCGGATAACACTTTGCAGCACCATCTACCTACCCTATCTACTTAACACTACCATTTTCTCTTCTTTATTAGGGTGCATTTAGACTTGCAAACCCTTTTCAATCTTTTTCTTTTTACATGATGAATCTATCTATTTCTACCCTTATTACATCCAAGGGCTCGGATTAAACTGTTGAGCACCTTTTATTCACTCTACCTAGCTACTTATCTGCCAAGATTAAACTGTTTGGCTAGATATTTATTCTCTAATCTATAACATGAAATTGAAATATGAGTAAGACAAGTTTAAACAGTTTGACTTATTCATGAATTGTGGCAAAGGTTTGACAAGCTGCACACAATTGATTTATTACAAAAATGAAATAGCAGTGGCATTTGGATTTGCACACTTTCCTTGGTCTATTTTTGCTTGGGGTTCATTTCTTTCACTTTTTTGACCATTTTATTCTTTTTACCCTTTGATCTTTCTTTTAGGGTATACCCTCTTTACATTTTTTAACTTTTTTGATTTTTTGTTTTTTTTTTAATAATATGGAACACCTTTGCTCAAGTAAGAAGGTTTGAACATATTCCATAATTCACTCAAGACAATCATGAAATATGAAACCTATTGGTATAGGAGGCTAACACTGGCTCCACTTGGGGATGGCTTTTCCTTGTGGAAAGTCAAGAACAGCAGGTCAGATGCCTCAAAATGTCTTCAAACTGAAAGTATGAAATCTTCATTCTTCTGGTAGCTTTATTTTACATATGATAGTGAAACTCTTGAAGCTTAGGGCCTTCACTTCGGGCTTCAACTTCCAGAATTCACCATCCAATCCAAACTGCATTAACAAAAAAAAAAAAAAAAAAAAAACAATATATTATGTACAAGTTAGAAACATTAAAACACTCTAGTAAATTGGATCAAAATAATGCTTGAGCATTCGACCATTGACTGGTCCTTCTTCAACTTCTGAATTGTTCAAGTCCTTCAAAAAGTAAGTGTTGTTTCCCTGCAAGGCATGAATGATATAAGGCCCTTTCCACAAAAAATCAAACTTTCCATGTTTCCCTTTTTCTTCTCTTCTAGAATCCCATCTTAGGACCTTGTCTCCTAATTGAAAATCCTCTGCTTTAGTCCTTTTATCAAACATTTTCTTTAACTTTTCTTGCATGACTTGTGATCTTTGGTAAACCTCTTCCCTGGTTTGTTGTAGGTGAATTGTTTGATTAATTCTTCTTTGAATGTCATTTGGCTCTACATGAGCTTCCTGAAGTAATTTCATAACAGGGATTCCTAAAGATGATGGGAATCTTGCTTCAATGCCATAAACTAACTCATATGGACTAGTCCCAATGGATTTCTTAGTTGTAAGTCTGTCTGCCCATAATGCATTGGTCAGTTTCTTGTGCCAGTTCTTTTTATTTTCCTCCAACAATTTCTTAATGATATTGATCAAACTTTTATTGGAGGATTCTGCTAGTCCATTACCCTGAGGGTAATAGGCTGTTGAATGGCCTAAAGTAATATGATATTTATGGCAGAAACTAATCATTTTCTTTGATTTAAATGCAGCAGCATTGTCTGTTATAATCTTTTCTGGACAGCCAAATCTTGAAAGTATGTTGGTTTCTAAAAACCCAATAATCACAGAATCATTTGACTGTCTACATGGGATGGCTTCAATCCATTTAGTGAAGTAGTCTGTGGCAGTTAAAATCCATCTGTGTTGCCCTGAAGAAGGGGGATGAATTTCTCCAATAAAATCTAACCCCCATTGTTGAAAAGGTCTTTCTGTGGAAATTGGTTTTAAAGGAAGAAGTAACAACTTTCTTTTACCCTCAAATATCTGACATTTATGACAAGTTGTTACAAATTTCTTAACATCAGAGAATAAAGTTGGCCAGTAAAAGCCAGCCCTTAAGATCTTGTCTGCAGTAGATTTCCAGTAGAGATGTCCTCCACAATCCCCTGCATGAAATTCATTAAGCACTTTATCAGCTTCATCTTTTAAGAGACAATTCAACAAAATTCCTTCATGATTTTTCCAAAATAGAGTGCTATCTAAAATACAATATTTCAAAGATGTCATTTTTAAAAATCTTCTTTTGGTTCTGGACAACCCTGGAGGAGCTTGCAGGTTTAATAAAACATAAATTATATCAGTGTACCAGGGTGAATCTAAGAAAGCTTGACTGATCTGAGGAGTCGCCATCTCCTGCTCGTTATCCAGCTCATTGAGGTCTAAGGCTTGGCAATTAGTTTCTGTCATAAGTTGTGCTAAACCTTGGCCCTTTATAAGTTTTGTTGGCTTGATCTCAATATCATATTCCAAAATGGTAGCTATCCACTTACCTCGTTTACCTTCAATGCCATCTTGAGTCAAAATATCTTTAACTACTGCATTAGGCACATATGCTATCACATGAGAATATAATATGTAAACTCTGAAATCTTTGATTGCTTTTACCAATGCAAAAGCTTGTTTTTCCATAATATTGTATTTTAGAGATGCATCCCTCAGTGCTTTACTAAAAAATGCTATTGGCTTTTCACACCCTTGGTCATCTTTTTGAAGTAAAATAGCTGCAACAGTATGTTCAGAAGCAAATGAAAAAATAATAAAGTCTCTATCAAATTTAGGACTGGTCAAAACTGGTGTCCTTGTTAAAGCCATTTTAATTTCCTCGAATGATTGTTTAGCTTCTACAGTCCAGTCAATGCTTGAATCTTTCCTCAACATGTTAGTTAGTAATCTAAGTAACTCTGCTAGACTAGAAATAAATCTTCTCAAGAAATTAATTTTTCCTATGAATGCTTGCAACTCTTTTATGTTTCTGGGGTGGGGTATTTGCAAAATTGCCTGAATTCTTTCTGGATCAATCCTAATGCCATCTTTGGAAATAATGTGCCCTAAGAGCTTTCCTTCTTCCAAACCAAACAATGATTTCTTAGGGTTTAAAGAAATTCCATATTTTCTGCACTTTATAAATACTTGTCTTAAGTGATCTAAATGTTCCTGATCTGTTTTAGAAAAAACATTCAAATCATCTAAGTAAATTACCAGAAAATCATGTATCTCTTTAGCAAAAGCAATATCCATTGCTCTTTGAAATGTAGCTCCTGCATTCTTGAGCCCAAATGGCATCTTGACATATTTAAACGTACCCCATGGTGTGGTAAATGCTGTTTTATCCTGATCATCAGGATGAACCAGAATCTGGTTGTACCCTGAAAATCCATCCAGTAGTGATATTCTCGAAGATCCAACAACTCTTTGCAGAATGTGGTCCATCTTTGGCAGAGGATAGTTGTCTTTTAAAGAAACTTTATTCAAATTTCTTAAGTCAACACATAATCTAATTTCTCCTGTCTTCTTTCTTGTTGGTACCAGGTTAGAAACCCATTCTGAGAATCTGATAGGAGCTATAATCCCTGCTTCAAACATCCTTTTGATTTCCTTTTCAATTGAGGGCAATAAAACAGGATTTATTCTCCTAAGCTTTTGTTTAAAAGGTTTCTGGTCTGGTTTTAAAGGTATAGTGTGTTGAATGATAGATGTGTCATAAGATTTGAGGTCTTCATAACTCCAGGCAAAGACATCCTGGAATTCTTTTAACAGTTCAACATATTTAACCTTCTTATCTTTTGGAAGAGACTTGGACAACTTAACTATTTTGGGATGTTCTGGGGTTCCTAAGTTGCATTCTTCCATATCGGCCTTAACAGGTTCCATTTTAGGTCTGAATGGAATATCATTTGAGTCAAACAGATCTTCCAAAGGTGTTAATCCTTTGGATAATTGATTATCTTTCAAATTAATGATTTCTGTTTCATCATCTATGATCTCATCAAATTCCATATGTTTCAAATTTTGCATGTCTTTTTCAGTGAATGTGGTAGGATGCAGCATATGAATTGCATTTTCTCTTGAAATTTCTATTTTTTGTTCTTTTTCTTGATCAAATTCATCAATAGTTATGTCTTCATCTATATTACAATTAGAAAACTCATTTTGAAGTGTCAAAAAATTATTGATTTGATTGTTATTCACAAATACTTGCCAATTCAAAAGATTATCTGGTATAGCAGGCCTATGCCTAATTTCAGCTGAAAACTGATGATTAGGGTCGAAAGGTAACTTGCATGTACTAGCAAACATTGCTAAGCTGTGAGCATGCAAGTTTTGTTTCCTGGGAATCTTGGCAAGTTGGGCTTGTAAAAATGTGTTGAGAATCTCTACAACTGTCTCTCGGTATTGTTTCAGTCTCATGTCTTTTGTTGCACATTCTCCTTTAATCTGCTGGATGATTAGTTCGGAGTCACCTATGATTGATACCCTAATACCCCCTAACTTCTTGACATGTTTAAGCCCTAATAAAAGAGCTTCATACTCTGCCATGTTGTTAGTGCATTTGAAATTCAACCTATAAGCATGACCTTCTGCATAATTGTTCTCAACATTATGTAACCAAATCCCGGCTCCTGCCCCTAGTCTGTTTACTGAGCCATCAAACTCTAAATGCCATAGAATTTCATGTTCATAATCTTCATCAATTGTTTTAAAGTGTTTCTTGACAGGAGCTAGTTGTTTAGTTTCTTCAGGTATTTCTTGATCATCTTGTGTTTCTTTGTTTTCAGAGATTTCTTCAATTTTAACAGAGGTTTTGTTTATGATTTCCAATTCTGGAGCTTCTATTTCAGTAGGAAGATCTGACTCAGCATTGTATAAAATAAAAGAATCCATATCAGAATGTACAGAATAAACAGGGAAGTTTTCAGGCTTCTCCTGGCTACTCACTAAGTACTTCATCAAAGTTTCTCTATATAATCTTTTGGGCTGACCAAATACTGAAATAGTTGCATATGACATGTCTAGTTGAATAGATCCTCCAAGTTTAGCACCCCAAGATCTAGACAATAACATACCATATTTGGGTGGAATATCAGCAACTACTATGTCCATTAAAACAAACTTAGCAGGGTATTGGACCAAAGTGACACACAGATCTTTAATCAAACCTAAACATTTTATCTGACTGGAATCAAATGAAAACAAATCTTTATACGGTCTGGTAATATCTAGATTCAACCTTTCCATTACTGATTTTGGCATCAAATTGTGAGATGCTCCAGAATCAAGCATTGCATTATGGAGTATCTTGTCATGAACATTCAGGCTTACATAAAATGGAGGAGTTCCTCCACTTTCTGGTTTGCCATTAACCTCAGGCCCAAAAAGAAGTTTGGGTTGATCATCAAGAATGTTTACTGAATCATCCAATCCAGTAATGTTAATGTTTAGGGACTTGGAAATCTGACTCCTATAGACATCATGTTTAGCCAATTCTGATAAAGGAATAGCTATCTTAAGTTTGCCTATTTCAGCCTCTAGATTGAAGGGTTTTTCTGTTTGAGTTTTAGTGTTTTGCACAGTTGGGTTCTCTCTGTTTTTTGGGTCTTCAATGTTTTTCTCTTTTTCATGAATGAAGTTTTGTTTTGAAGATGTTTCTAGACTAACTTCTACTGTTTCTTCTACATTTCCTACATTAGGAGATGTATTGGATTGTTGTTTGTTGATTGGTTGGTTGTCAGAGACATCTTCAATTATTGGATTTGAAGAATTGGGAGTTATCCTAGACAAAATTTGTACTTGGGGACTGTTTTGTACAGGGGAAATGTTTTGTACAGGGGGAATGTTTTGTTTACCTTTGACATTTTGTTTTGTGGTTTTCTGTTTGCTATTCTGTGGTACATCTATCCGTATACTTCTCAAGTTGTACTGTTTATGAACCTCGTAGATTGCTGTGTCATAGCCTTCTTTGAAATCAAAAGTCTCACCTGAATGAGTTTGGAATGTTTCAAGGATATGATTCTCTTGATCATCCTGAGATAGGAAGACTTCTGGTTCATCTTTGTCATCATCTACATTGTTTATTTCTACATCTTCTGTAGGTTCTTCAGAGGTTGAACCTTCAACAAAGTTTTCTTGGAAAGGTGGCCTAATGTTTTGATCGGGGACATTCTTTCCAATATTTTGGTTCAGATTCCTCCTAAAGTTTGGGTTTCTTGCAACATTCTGATTGTCATTAGAAGACTTTCTTTCAATGGTTTCCACTCTGTCACCTAATCTTTCCATACCTTTAATGATTACATCCAGCTTCTTTTCAAAAGCTGAAGGTTCTTCATTCATAGGCATTCTTCTTTCTGCCCTAGCTCTGGCTCGTTTTTCTATCAGATTTGCTTCTACACTCACCACTATGCTTTGCATTTCCTCTAGTGTTTGAGGAGCTCTTTCCCTAAGGGAATAAGCTATATCGAAGTCAAAACCATCTGGAAATTTAACCAACACGTTGTTGGGTGGGGGTCTTAGGTTTTGAGGAACTGCATTATAAGATTCATTGAATCTTATGATGTAATCTTGCACGGTCTCGTTAGGTCTTCTTCTTAATTTCTCAAATTCTGACAGGATCTGAAGAGGATCTTTCTTTTTCTCCCATCTGTTCAAGAATGCCCTATACAAAGCTTCTAGATCAGCAATATTGTTCGGGGTAAGAGCCCTAAACCAAGTTCTAACTTCTCCAGTTAGACTCTGAACGAAAATTCTCATTCGGATATTATCAGTATCAATCTCATAAAACTCAAAGTAATCACTCATCCTTTTGGTGTGTTGTTGAGCTGTGTAAGTACCTGATCCATCAAAAGGTGTGATCTTACTCTGGTAGTCCTGAGGTAAAGCTGGAGGGTTGGCTGGTAACTGTAAAGGGGCATATCGATTAGCCATTGGAAGATAAAGTGGGATGATAGGTGTAGATGGTCTAGCAGGAGGAGAAGATGGTCTAGTAGGAGGAGATGGAGGTGTAACAGGTGTTTGAAAAGCTTGGGAAAAAACAACTGAACTCACAGAAGCTTCAGTAATTACAGAGATGTTTGAACTTTCTACAAAGGTTTGCCCATACTGAATAGAGTTATGCAATTCTCTGTCAAGATGATGTGAAACAAATCTGTATTGCAAATCTTCAAAGAACAATGGATCTGGAACTAATCTAGATAATTCAGTCTCAGAAAAATTCACAAACAAAGATGTTTCAAATCGTGCATCAAAAGGAATGTCATCAATATAAATAATTTTCACATGACAAGATGCAGACCTAGAAAGTGGTCTAGAACTTCCTGTACTCTCCTGACTTCCTCTTTCAGAACTTTCTTGACTTCCTTGTCTTCTAAGAATCCTAGGAATCAGATTGGGATTTTCGAATATTGGTGGTGGATTGGGTTCAGGGTTTGACCTAGTATGTCGAATCCTTTCTGAAGCCAGTTTTCTTAGACTATGTGTTTTTGGATTTTTGATTTTAATGGAAAAAATAAATACAACTTCTACAAATTCTTCAAGAAATAATGATGCATGATTAAAATTTTCTCAAAGATCTGTTAAACTAGAGAATCTGATTGAAAATTTTTGAAACTAAGGTTCAGTATATAAGCTAAATCAGAGATAGACTGAAGCAGCTTTTATTTACTTTTGCATTTGCAGAGAAAAAGCAATTTCAAAGGCTACCTGGCTGATCTTCAGACTCTGTCTATAGCTTATAATTGAATAATAATAACAAATAAAAATGATTCAGATCCCCAGTATGGTCGCCACTATGTTATCACTCAGGTTTTCCTAGAAGTTGTGTAAGAGGAAAGTATACCCGAGGTAACCACAAACCAACCTTCAGATGCAGAATCTAGCCAATCTGCATCTAGAGAGGGCTCTCTCTTTATAATTTATCTTTGTTCTTGGAAGGTTTTAGGCTAGTTATCGATTCAAGAGTTTGTTTTGGAAAATGGTGGAATCCACAAACTAAGGGCAAAGTTGAAAGTTTTCAGTCCATTGGGCTATGGAGTCAAAGGATGGCTTTACTGGATTTCTATTCTACGCACAAGATGGCTTTACAGGGCAAGATAGCTAGACAGAGAACAATCCTTAAAATTTAAAGTGGATGGGATGATTTTGAAGGGATGAAAGGCAGCTAAGAATCTTTCACCATGTTCAAAAGAAAGAAATGAGATGATTGCAAACAAAGAGCAATGAAGAATTCTTTATTATAGTAATCAACAATGTTTAAATTAGCAAAGCAAGAGCATTTAAGAATTCAAGCTTATAACCAATTTAGAGGAAAACATTAAGAACAATCTCATTTGAAATCAGAGTACAATTAAGTAAATTCTGATTCAATCCTTTATGTAAATTATTCAGAAATGGACATAATGATATTATGAACTGATATAAAATTTAAGACAAAGAGTAGAAAGACTTATTGAACTGTAGTCCAACACATGAATCCTGCAACAAGTCCAGTGCTTTCAAATCGTCATCCAGCAAGCCACAAGTAAATTTCTCCAAAAGCTTTTATTCCGAAACTCTCAATGTTACAGCAGAGTAATAGAATCCACCCTCAACACTCTCTTTGAGGGTTTATTTATACACAAAATAATCTTAAACAATCTTACACTATCTTAGCCAATAACCTAGGCTGACTTAAAGCATTATTTACAAACAAACAAGAGACAAATGGTCTCGTGGATAGAATAATGTGTAATTGCCGATGTGCTGTTCCTTTCTTCGTGGACGTGCTGGAGGTAAGTGCTAAAATAGGGCTCTGTGCTGTCCCTTGCAGTATTTCTTTGGCTTGTTGGACACTCTTTATTCTCACGGATACTCTTTAACCTTTTCACCTGATACTCTTTCATCTGTTTTTCTGTTTTTACCATTTACTTGATAGTAAAGATAAATTCTCATCCTGAAAACAACTTTCATAGAATTTCCAACATTTCTTTCCACCATTGATCATCTGGTATAATAGTTCTTCTGAGCTTTCTTAAAGTTTCATCTGCTTCAGTAAGTTTGTAAAAGGTGGGCTCATTCGGAAATTGATATTTTATTTCATGTTCCAGATGAAATAAATTCCTCACTTTATCATAGATACTTTTCCCGGTTGGTAATGTTGATTCCGACGAGCTAGTAGAACAATCAGCTGTGTTTTTAGCATGAGCCTTTATTCTCTTCTCATAGGTTTCCAAGTCTACTATTTGATCTTTTGTGAGCATGGGACTTGGTAACCCACTATCCAGCAAAGCTTGAAATTTCTCTCTGAAAATGTTGATATCAACCAAAATGTCTGTACACTTTCTTTCTAAATTTTGCATGAAAGTCCTCTTGGTGAAAACTCTCTTTGCTTCCAAAACTGCACCTGTCCTGTCATCGATTCCTAACAATGCAAGCTGTTGCTTTGTTCTGGAATTCAAAAATTGAATGAGCTGATTGGCCTGCTCAGGCCTGCCTCTTAATTCATTTCTGGTTCTGTTTATTTCTTCTTGGGCAATTTTAACCAGCTCATTTTGTTCAAAGATGGCTTGAATGGAGGGCCATATGACCTTTATTAACTCTATGATGTTACCCCAAAGAATGTCATTTATTTCCTTTAGAGGCTTTTCCAAAGAAAGATCCTTTTCCAAAGCCTCAACCAATTTTTCCAATCTTTTTATCTCTCTGGTGTTATCAGCAGCTGTCTTTTTAGATGTGTCATATTTTCCCTCCAATTTTGTTAATTGCAATTTTGTTTCTTGGAGTTCTGTGACCCTGAGTTGTAGACTTTCCATCTGCTTTATTAATTCATCAGAATTCAAACCAGAAGTATTTACCTGGGATGGCTGTATCTGTTGCCCTGTTGTTGTAGTACCTATTGTTGATGTCTGCCTGATAGTTTCTTGTTCTTGCAATGCTTTTTCCAATGCTTTCTCTGTTTCATTTAGTCGCTCAGTCATATTTAGGAGCAACTCCATCATTTCTTCCTGTGAATTCCCTTTTATAACTTCTTGGGTCTGAGGGTGCCTCAAGGCTAGTAATTTTAGCTGTTTTCTGAGTGCCGCTATATCATCATCTTTCTTCTTTATCAATGCCTCAATACCTTTAATGTCTTTGGGATTGTGACCCAAACCAATGATTATCTCTTCTAACGACTTTATTCTATTATCTTTGGCCTGTGAGGAGGCCTTCTCAATTTTCAATTGTGCAGTAGTGTTATTCAAAGAATCCTGCAGCGTTATAGCTGCCATGGCTTTGTTGGTGAGAGTAGAATAGACCATTTCCCCTGTTTGTCTATGTAGCTCTATCTGGTCCAGGGGATGAATATCCTTTGCTAAAACTTCAAAATTTGTTCTGATGTAATCTGCTGCTGAAGTAGGCTTTGGCACCTTTGTTTTGAAGTGGCTCATCAGCATTTTACCTTGTGAAAGGTCAAATGCTGACATTAGCCTTTCTTGATTATGGGGAGCCATCTTCATATACTGATCATATAACTTCATTTTCAATGGATCATTCTTTGTTTTAATATTAATGAAGGTTCTTTTAATATCTCCAGTGTCTGTCTTTGGCGGTCTGAAAGAAGATACTTCAGTGCTTAATTGATTTTGTAAAGCTTTCCCTTTCTGGCTTATGGTTGTTTCACTTGCTGTGCCAGTTTGCTGACTATCTTCCCTTCCATCATCAAATACTTCATCTATAATTTCTACATCTGGAGGTAGATCTGATTTGTGTTTTTTAGTCTGATGTACCTGTGAGGCCCCTTTTGGAGGTGTAGTATCTGGAGCCTGCCTCTTCTTCCCTATTTCCACATTTAATGGAGTTTGCAACTCTGGAATTTGTGTGTGCTTTGCCTGTGTAGGAGAAGCCTGTGATTGTTCCGGTGCTTTGGAAGTCTGTGGTTTTTCCGCCATGACCAAAGTTTCAATGACCTGGATTACAGGTTCCTTTCCTTTACCCTTGGGTTCTGTTGCAACTGATGGACTGCTTTCCTGTAATGCTTGCTGTAGAGTGGCTGCTGAAGATGTGCCAATGTAGGGTACCTGCATTTGACCACACGTTTCTGGGTCAAAGTTCTTCTCAACATCTTTCATAATTTTATTCATTTTATCTGCTTCACTTTCTTCCTCAACAAGTGTTCCTTCAACCCATTCATCTTGATTTGCATACTGTTCTAGATCAGGAATCTTGTGGTGTATATAAGGAGATGATGTATTCTTTAATCTCTTTTCACAAATAAAACCAAAGGGGTCATAAGGAACCCAACGGAAAGATGTCTGGAACTTTTTCTCTAATAGAAGTTCTGCTTCTCTCTCAGCCTCCCTAGAATTGCAGATAAAAGGACCTAATTGGCTTTTGATCCTTAACTGAGCTTTCTTCTTTACATTAAAAAAATGGATTACATCTGAATTGTTCATTTGCCTGAAGTATTCCAAGGCAAAAATCCTCATTGGTACATATCTGGGTAGCCTGAATGGATGTAATTCACATCCATAAATCCTGATGACTGTATGGTTTTGATACAAATACCAATCCCCAACCTTATAACTCTTTGACAGTTGCAAGGTCTTTCTAATTTCATTGCTGAGTCTTGGGGGAGGAATTCCTGTTAACAAAGTTGTTGCGGTATATACAAACTGATCAATGAATTCTGAGTAGGAGTAGGGAGAATCAGAGGAAAAATGAATGATGGGGGACCAAAAAATGACTGACCTGGGATTTCCCTTGGCATCAAGTTTTCGAATAGGGAAAGGGAACCTTTCTGACTGATAGTAGATCATGAGATGATAGATAACTGAGGAGTACTTAAAAACTTTTTCAGTATCTAGCCTTAAGAATTGATCATGGATCTTGTTGGCTATGAAGGAAGCATAATCATATTTAATCTCAGGAGGTTGCCCAGGAGTAAAAATGGATAGCAAAGCCAAGGTTATCTCATCCACATACTCACTGGTGTTGAATCCTAAGACAAAAGATATTATATTTACAATGAGCCTTCCCAATGTATTGAAATAGTAAAAACCATAGGGGGGGAGACCCTTTTGGCTAATGCTCAGGTAACATGAAATGCTGACACATGGATTTTAGCTTTTCTGGGGTTAATTGCCTGGTTTTCTCAATCAATCCTTCTATGGACAATGGTGCTAATTCTTGGTCTGGTTCAAAGTGTAACATGGCATTGATAGCCTGGGGAGTGATGGGAAACAAAACACTTTGATCAAAAGCTAATACAGCCCTCTGTGTGGGATCATAGTTTGAATGACAGTAATGAATGATTTCAGGGAAAATCAGGACTGAAGGAATGAGATACCTTGGGAGATTGGATTCCCACAACCCTATAAGATCTTGCCCCTTTGAGTATTCGTCTCTGCAGCGACAATAGCTCAATAGGGGATTTTCATCAAAATGCAGGTCTTTAATTTGGAAATCTTCATCTATTAGAGGTAAATAGTCTAATTCACGGTGAGGAGCATTCAATGGAGTGATATTAAGAGCTGTCGGGGCCTCCATTTTGGTTCTTTTGGATTCAAAATGGAGGTTTTTGGTTTTCTTCACGGGCCGGGCGGGATTCTTGAAATGAAGGAAATTGGAACAATTTGCAGGTTCGGGGAGCAATTTCACAGGTTTAAAATCTCCAGGGAGGACTCAGTGATGATTTTTAACCACTTTTTCAGTGAAAAAAATAAAGGAAACTGAGTTTTACTTGCAGTCGGGGCGTAAAGGATAAATACCTGCTTTTAGACGGAAACTGGTTCTTTAACAGGTAACAGGCAATGGCGGGACTGTTCTTCAACACGGGCGCAGCAGAATTTTGGGGCGAAATGCTCAATTACAGTGAAAATTTGAAAATCGCAGCCAGAGCTCTGTCGTTTTCAGAATAACGAAAAGAGCAGGAAAAACACGAAAAATGGCTTTATTCGCAAGTTAAAATTATTTTTTATTTTTTCGAGGTGATGACGTCATCGACGTACGGGGTGACGTAAGCCGGCGGTAAGCGGTAAGCGGTAAGTGGTATTCCCGCACCGCTTTTGGTCGAGGGTGGTTTTTATCGGAGGGGCAGCGATTCCATAGGATAATCGCCACGTGGATGGTTGACTATTCAGAAACCACCCATCCCCCGCTGGTTAAATTGCTGACAAGGGATGGGCAGTGGGATCAACGCGGGCCGTTGATCTGCGGGAGGCTGATCCAACGGCTGGGGCGATGGGAAGATGGGCGGAGGTTTCATGTGGGCCCCGTCGTACTTTTAAACACTTTTAAATGTTTTTAATCGCTCCGGGGGCTTTTTAACTGGCGGAAAGAATGAAGGAAATGGGGGGTCGCCGTGGGGTTTTAATCATCAGGGAAATGCCAAGTGGACAAGCCACATTGGCATAAAACTTCGGATTTATTTTTCTTTGGTATTAAACATATATACCATATGTGTAACGCTTTTTGGATACATAATTTTATTATATGGTAAACTAATCATATGCAATTAACTTACCATAGGGGCGGATTTATATTATAAAGATATATTTAACCAAAGGGCTTATAAAGCGGGGTTTTTATTTTCAATGTGCGGGGATATAATACTTTGGTAAACATTATAATAAATGGGTTTTTGGGATATTTATAAAAAAGGGAATTATATACTTAGGAAAGGGTATTTCACTAGGGATTTAATATAATAGAGTTAAATGTTAATATGGAAAAGGACAAGGAAAATCAAAACATTTTTGTACATCTAAGAAAGTGATAACTTGTGAAGTAAATTGCAACATTTTATCTTCAACACTTAAACTTAGAATAACAAGTTATTTTGAGGAATCTTTATGGAATTTTGCATCAGTTTCCTAAGTAAAATAGGATTTTACTTAGGAAAAAGTTAAAGATGGAAGATAACAATGATGAATTATCTCAAGTGCTTAGGTCTTTTTGATCACTAGGCCGAGGGTCCGGTCCCTCCAGAAGTCAAGGAAATGCCTTGAGCCCTTTTGATCTCCAAATACCTTAGTACTTTTGGGGGAAATTAGTAAAACTCTTGAGGGGGAAAATGATGAGGGAGGTTAATGAATTTGACTTTGCTTGCTGTGATTTTCCGGTGTATTTCCTGCTTTAGTACTTGTAATGAAAGTGAATGATCAAAAACATGTAGCAGCATCATTCATCAGATAACACTTTGCAGCACCATCTACCTACCCTATCTACTTAACACTACCATTTTCTCTTCTTTATTAGGGTGCATTTAGACTTGCAAACCCTTTTCAATCTTTTCTTTTTACATGATAAATCTATCTATTTCTACCCTTATTACATCCAAGGGCTCAGATTAAACTGTTGAGCACATTTTATTCACTCTACCTATCTACTTATCTGCCAAGATTAAACTGTTTGGTCAGATATTTATTCTCTAATCTATAACATGAAATTGAAATATGAGTAAGCCAAGTTTAAACAGTTTGACTTATTCATAAATTGTGGAAAAAGTTTGACAAGCTGCACACAATTGATTTATTACAAAAATGAAATAGCAGTGGCATTTGGATTTGCACACTTTCCTTGGTCTATTTTTGCTTGGGGTTCATTTCTTTCACTTTTTTGACCATTTTATTCTTTTTACCCTTTGATCTTTCTTTTAGGGTATACCCTCTTTACATTTTTTAACTTTTTTGATTTTTTGTTTTTTTTCATAAGAATATGGAACACCTTTGCTCAAGTAAGAAGGTTTGAACATATTCCATAATTCACTCAAGACAATCATGAAAGATGAAACCTATTGGTATAGGAGGCTAACACGGTCTTTGGGTGCAGATGTATGGGCTATTGTTGAAGTAGGATATCAATATCCAGCCGCAGTACCAACAGATCCAATAGAAATAAAGAATTATGAAACAAATGCAAAGGCGGTTAATGCTCTATTGGGAAGTCTAACTGAATCAGAATTTGTCAAATTCATGCAGCTGAATACAGCAAAGGAAATATGGGACAAAATCATTCTAAGCTATGAAGGTGATGCAAAGGTAAAAAGTGCTAAACTCCAAACTCTCAGAATTCAATATGAGAACCTAAAAATGCATAATGAGGAGAGCATTGCTAATTTCTTTTTATGACTTGATGATATTGTAAATCGTATGAGAAATTTGGGGGAAACAATAACCGAATCTACTTTGGTTGAGAAAGTTTTAAGATCACTAACGACAAAATTTGAGTCAAAAGTTTCTGCTCTTGAAGAAAAGCAGGATCTTCAGAATCTTACTGTGGTGCAACTTCATGGCATACTAACTGCATGTGAAATGAGAAGAGGAGGACCATCTGAAGTCAAAGAAGTCGTCTTTAGAGCTTCTACAAAAGGGAAAGAAGTAAAAAATATAGAAGGATCAGGGTATATCTCAGAAGAAGATGAGGTAAATTTTGTAAAGAAACTCCAACTTGGCATAGGACGGTTCAGAGGTAAGCTTACTTTCAAATGTTTTTCTTGTGGAAGAGTTGGTCATTATGCTGCTAAGTGTCCTTACAAAGAAACACATGAAAAAGGGAAGGAAGTAGCAAGAAGGAATAAGAATTGGTTTAGCACTAGAAAAAGTTACTATACTCATGAAGACAATGATGGGTTATCAGATAGTGAGGAAGAATGTGAACAAGATCTTAGACTTCTCATGGCATTTGAAAAGGAGTCTAGAGAAGAAAAGGATACTTTTATGGATGCTTTAGAGGACAATTATTTTCTTGATGAAATAAATCAACTCAAAATATGCTTAGAAGAAAGTAAAATAACCATAGAGACTCTGAAAAACCAGCTTCAAGAAAAGGAGAAACATAATGAGAAATTAGAATGTGAAATAGTAAGTCTAAGAAAAGAAATTGAGAAAGTAAAGACTTTGAATCTTAGATTTGCTAAAGGATCTGAAACCTTAGATCAGATTATCAAGATACAACGTTATCCTCTTCTAAAGACAGGTCTTGGATATATCAGAGAATCTTCTCAGGCTTCAGCACCAAATTATCTAAAAGTAGCTACAGCGAGTACACAACATTTTGCCCCTCAACAAGGGAATAAATAATATTTACAGATAAAGCATGACCATCTCAATTCAAAGAATACTAATAGGAGTACCTTTCAAAGAAACACCAATCAACAGGTAAATTCAAGTAGAAGATTTCATGATCGCAGAAATTTCTTCTTCAATGGACAATGTTTCTCATGTCACAATTTTGGTCATAAAGTTGTTCAATGTGTTGCATATAAAACCATCATGACAAGAGAAGCAAGAAAGAAAAGGATTGATATTAGAACAAAGAAGAATACATATAAGAACTTTTCTCCTCTTCAAAATGAATTTGAATGTGCTTATTGCAATAACTTTGGCCATGAAGAATCTGAATGCAGGAGCAAAGTCCAGTCAAAATAGCATCTTCCTTCAAGCTCCAAAGTATGGAAAAAGAAGGAATTACAGGTTGAAAATTGTGGCATAGATTTATTTGCAGAAGGAGAAGAAAATCAATGGTACACTGATAGTGGATGCTCAAAACACATGACAGGTGACAAAAACAAACTTCTTGCATATAGTGCTCTAGAAAAGGAAAAGAATGTACATTTGGAAATTATACTCCTGCTGTCATTAAAGGAAAAGGATCTGTTTTTCAAAAAGAAAAGGTGAAAGCTAATAATGTCATGTATGTGGATGGATTAAAGCATAACCTGTTAAGTGTAAGTCAAATGTGTGATCAAGTAACTGAAGTTGTCTTTACTTCAAAAGAATGTGTGGTACGTGATCTTGATACAGGTAAAACAATTATAAAAGGAAACAGAACTCCAAGCAATATGTATGTATTAAATAACTGCAAAGAACAATGTTACATGAGTAAATCTTCAGAAAACTGGCTATGGCATAGAAGGTTGGGGCATCTGAGCTTCTCTCAAATCAACAAATCAAGCAGACTTAAAGTTGTTCGTGATCTTCCCAATATTACACCACCTGAAAGTATCATATGAAAATCTTGCCAATTTGGTAAGCAAACCAGAGTGCAATTTAATGCCAAGGAAGGTTCATCAAGTAAGCCTCTTGAACTCATTCATACTGACATATGTGGACCTGTGAAGAAAAAGTCACCACGTGGTGAACAATACTATATCTTATTTATTGATGATTTCTCTAGAATGTGTTGGATTGGGTTGATTAAACACAAAGATGAAGCATTTGAGAAATTTTAGATCTTAAAAGCACTGGTTGAAAATGAATTAGATATAAAAATCAAGTGTCTTAGATCTGATCGAGGAAGAGAATATACATCAGATGAATTCCTTGAATTTTGTGAAAAACATGGCATAAAAAGACAGTTTTCTATAGCTGGCACTCCACAACAAAATGGTGTAGTAGAAAGAATGAATAGAATAGTTCAACAAATGGCTAGAGCTATGCTTGATGATTCTGGAACACCTGACACATTTTGGGGAGAAGCAGCACATACAGCGGTAAATATTCTTAACAAGGCACATGTTCGTGTAAATAGTGATAAAACTCCATAAGAACTATGGTATGGCAATCCTCCCACTGTGAAGCACTTTAGAGTTTTTGGGAGCAAATGCTTTATCAAAAATAATGATGAAAAACTTGGCAAGTTTGAACCCAGAGCAGATGAAGGAATATTTCTTGGTTACTCCTCTAGGAGTAGGGCATATAAATATTACAATAAAATACTTCGGAAGATTTTTGAATGTATAGATGTTGTTATTGATGAGTCTCCTGCAACTCCAAAAGAAGAAAAACAAAAAAAATATGAAGACGATGATGACATATATCATTCTACATCAAATAGGAATGATATAGACAATGAACCCAATGAATAACCCGAAGAAGATTTATCTAAAAAAGCTCCATCCAGATATGTTCAAAAGAATCATCCAGAATCTCAAGTTTTGGGAGAAAAGAGATCAGGTGTACAAACAAGAAGGACGCTTGTGGGATCTTCTAGTTACCTGGAATTTCTATCCACTATTGAACCACAAAATGTCAATCAAGCCAGCAAAGATGAATGTTGGATTCAAGCCATGAATGAAGAGCTTGATCAAATTGAAAAGAATCACACTTGGGAATTAGTACCAAGACCTCATGACAAAAATGTCATTGAAACTAAATGGATATTCAAAAATAAGTTAAATGATAATGGGGATGTTATAAGAAATAAAGCTAGACTTGTTTGCAAAGGGTATTCTCAACAAGAAGGTATAGACTTTGAAGAAAAATTTTCCCCTGTAGCTAGACTTGAAGCCATAAGAATGTTTCTTGCTTTTTCAAGCTTCCAACAAATCAAAGTTTATCAAATGGATGTTAAATCTACTTTTCTCAATGGTGATCTAGAAGAAGAAGTTTATATAGAACAACCAGAAGGATTCATTTTGGGAAATGATGAAAAACTTGTTTGTAGACTTAAAAAGGCTCTATATGGTCTTAAACAAGCTCCAAGGGCATGGTACTATCGTCTTGAAAAATATCTTCATCAACAAGGATTTTCTAAGGGGTCTTCTGATAGCAACTTATACACAAAAACTGAAAATAATAAACTATTGATTGTGGTTGTATATGTTAATGATATCATTTTTGGAAGTAATGAAGAGTCTATGAGTCAGAAATTTGCTTCTGATATGCAACAAGAATTTGAAATGTCTTTACTTGGGGAACTAACATTCTTTCTTGGCTTGCAAGTGCAACAAGCAACAGATGGCATATTCTTATCACAAGAAAAATATCTTAAGCAAATCTTGAAGAAGTATGGCATGGAAGATTGCAAACCTGTAAGTACACCAATGATAACCGGATGTAATCTCAGTTCTAATGATGATTCTCCCACAGTGAATCAACCAGAATATAGATCTATGATAGGAAGTCTACTTTATCTCACTGGGACAAGACCAGACATTATGCATGCAGTTGGGATTGTTGGACGATTCCAAGCTAATCCAAAAGAGTCTCACCTTCAGGCTTTGAAAAGAATATTCAAATATCTACAAGGAACTCAAGACTTTGGACTATGGTATCCAAAGAATGTTGATCTTACTCTTCATGCTTACATTGATGCATATTGGGCTGGAAATGTTGATGATCGAAAAAGCACTAGTGGTGGTGCATTCTATATGGGGCCCCGGTTAGTATCTTGGTTCAGCAAGAAGCAAAGCTCTATTGCCTTATCTACAGTAGAACCAGAATATGTGGCTGCCGCGTCATGTTGCACTCAACTTCTTTGGATGAAGCAAACCTTACAAGACATTCAAATCAAATTTTCACCCCTATCTCAATTATGTGTGATAATACAAGTGCCATCAATATTTCAAAGAATCATGTTATGCATTCCAAGACCAAGCACATTCCTATCAAGTATCACTTCTTACGAGAACAAGTGTTGAACAAAAGGTGAAGTTGGAGTATGTTCCCTCCAAAGAACAAGTTGCTGATATATTTACCAAACCTTTACCTAGGGAAGCGTTCGAATATCTCAGACAGAAGCTGGGAGTAGTATCTGCCATGCAGAAGATCAAATCTGCTTAAATTCAGAAGACTAAATTGGATACGCTCCTGTTGAAAGTGTTCAGGATGCATAGGCTAAGGGGGAGCATTGGTCATGTGGCAAGGATACATTGTTGGCATTCTAATTATTTATTGTAGTTTGATCTCATGCTTGAGAATCCTTGATCTTGATTGAATGAGTCATTTTTTTTATTTCATTGAATATTATGTTTGAAGATGCAGCATAATCTTAGGGGGAGCATGGTATTGTCGGTACAGAGGACCTTGATCAACCCTTTGCCATTGATGTCAAAGGGGGAGGAAAAGAAAAAAAGGGGGCTTCTATAAGACAAACAGAGGAAGAGTATTGCCATCAATGCCAAAGGGGGAGATTGTTGGAAATGTTGTCATTGATGGCAAAGGAATTGGCAAAGAAGGAGCATCTGAAATAGTAACTAGGAACAGAGAAAAGAAATGTAGCAGAGAACAAAGGTCAACTGAGAAGAACAGAGAAAGAGTGCATTTACAGAGAGAAGTATCAGTCAAGGAGAAAATTGAATTCAGTAGGAAGGATATTTGAGTCCCTGTGGAATTAATTCATGTGTGAACATATGTATGCATCTGGATGGAGGATAATTGAAATCCGTGATAAGTAAGAAACCCTATAAGGGGATTAATGGTGCTCTGTATGTAGTTAGAAGAACCGATGCTAATATGGTCGACAGTGTATCCCAAACTGGTATACAGTGGAGTTATATATATTTTTTGAATATAAGACTGAAGGTAAATTGGGATCAATGTTGGGGATTGATCTCGGCATTGTCTGTGCCTTTATTGAATTGAGCAGGTATAATATATGAACGTGTTATTGATGAAAGAATTGTGAATCCTTGCAACCAACACGGAACTCAGTGACTGAATTATGTGAGTATAGACCGTCGAACTCTCGCTGGAACAACACTTCGGAATTACGAACGAAACCTAGAAGGGAAGTGGTGGATCATAACAAAGGAAGCGCGACAGAACTTGGAATAGAAGGGCAGAACCATGAAGGAGGAACAATAAAGGTGGTTTCCAGTTTTCATCGCACTGCTTTCGATTGGCAAGTGGTATTCAATAGGTTGGGAGCGATTCCATAGAACGAGCGACACGCGTCCCTGAACGAATCTGCAAAACTGCCATCACTGCGCGCCATCGCATGTTAAAGTCCGACCAAGGATGCCGCGCGATATGGTTAAGCGTCTTCGATTTGAAGGGGAGCCATTGGACGATGGCCATATGAGGAAGGTGCGCGAAGGATAACCATGGTACGGTGCGAGTATGTGATTGGGTCGTTGATCATATATGTGGGCCCAGTTTAAATTATATTGATTGGGACTTTTTAATGTTTGTGGGTTTAACCAAGGTATTTTTAAATTAAATATAATTTATGACGAAAAGCGATTGGGCCATCACTTTGAATGTTATTCCAAAGGTGGTGATATTTTCCATGGTCGAGCTCAGAAATTGTAACCATAGTGCGGACTAAAAGAAGTATTGAAAAAATAAATAAAAAATCACCAAATATGTGATATGATTAATATACACGTCTGCTGAGGGATGAGTAAGGGCTTGAACCTTAGGAGAAATTTGGATTAATATCTCAATCTCATATTGAGATATTAAAAAGCCTTAGATTAATTATCTAATTTCCTGACCAAGAAAATAAGAACAATGAGAAGTTGTTTGGGGCTTGGGTAAACCCCGCTGGATTATCTATTTGATCTCATCCAGGAATACCATCAGCGGTTGAGTGGTTTTGACTCATGGTATTAATAAAGGCTAAAACTATATAAGGAGAAGAGGATCATAGTTCAACGTGTGCATGTGGAGGGGTTGTTAGTGAATAAATCTCTTTAAGAGATATCTGCATGATTGAACTCTGTTTTCTGAAAAAGCTGAATCTATGATGCACCTATGGAGTTGATAAAGGTTCAAGATCTCTAGATCTAGAAATGATGAATCTCTAGAAAGATCTGTAAAGAAATAATGAAGACCTGACGTAAGTCTGATGAAGAAATTTGGTGGATCTGAGGGTTGAAGTCTTCTACATGAAAGTGGAAGCTTTTTGCCAGTACAAGCTGGTGTCAAAATCAGGGGGTTGGAGCTCCCTTCCAGTAGTGACTGGAGAACGAGAGAAGGTTGTAGCCTTCTACAGGTGGGTGCCTGCGTGCTGGTATAAGTCTACGCCAGCACAAAAATTTAAGAATTTTTCTTTATAATAAATATTGAAGATAGAGATGACAACAGCGGTGGTTTTCTCCCAAATTGGGTTTCCACCTTAAATATTGGTGTTCATGTGTGTTGCTTATGTGTGATGGCTTATTATGTTATTACTCCACATGCTTAATGCTTACTAAAATTCTGATGAATGAATGATGCAATAATCTAAGTAAAGAATTAAATGCATAATTTTTCAGTCAGATCTAAATACTGATTCACCCCCCCCCCCCCCTCTCAGTATTTTTCCTAACACCAAGAATATCGAGCATTGTGATGAATAATTTTCCATTGTTCCCTGTATGAAAAATGAGGAGGCACTTTCCCTGTAGCAAGATAGTTAGCATTATCTGCATACCATGGAGGTTTAGTAGAAACTGCAAAAAGATGTTCATCAGGAAAATTGCCTTCTACAGGTGTGCATTCATCATTGTTATCCATTCTAGATAGGAAATCAGCCACCACGTTATCTTTTCCTGGCTTGTCTACTATTGTAATATCAAATTCTTGAAGCAATAGCAACCATCTTGTAATACGGCCAGGAGTAATAAGTTTATTCATCAAATACCTAATTGTTGTGTGATCAATATGGACAACAGTAGAATACCCGGTGATGTAGTGCCGGATCTTATTGACAACATAAATGATAGCCAGGAATTCTTTTTCTGTCACCGTGTAATTTAATTCAGTAGGAATTAAATTCTTGCTAACATAGTAAATTGCATACGGTATTTTGTCTACATGTTGTCCTAAAACAGCCCCTACTTATGTTAGAGAAGCATCAGTATGTATGTGAAACAGTAATTCCCAATCAGGTCCTCGGAGGATTGGAGCCATGCACACCAGCCCCTTTATTTTTGTGAAAGCTGTCTCACAATCTTCAGTCCACAAGAATTCTACATCTTTTGTTAGCAATTGAAATAGTGGGTGTGCTATTTTAGAAAAAATTTCTATAAAGCGTATGTAATAACAAGCACAACCAATAAAGCTACGTACCTGTGTGGGTGTTTTGGGTACCGGGAAGTGTAATATTACCTCTAATTTAGCCGTATCAACTTGAATTCCAGCAGCTGAGAGAAAATGTCCCAATACTACTTCTTCCGTCATCATATGACATTTGACTGTACTCAGAGATACATTGGTCTGTTTACATCTTTTGAGTACTTTCTCTAGATTTTCCAATCCTTCCTCAAATGAGTTTACATAAGGAGTAAAATAATCCATATAGATCTCAACACTATCATCGACCAACTCAGAAAATATTCCCAAGATTTCCCTCTAGAAGGTAGCAGGAGCATTGCACAGGCCAAATGGGAGGACCCTGTATGCAAATGTTCCCCAAGGGCATGTGAAATTTGTTTTATCCTGGTCTTCTGAGGCTATCCAGATCTGGTTATATCTACTGAATCCGTCTAGGAAGGAAAATAACTTCTTCCCAGCCAAGGTATCCAGGACTTGGTCAATGAATGGCAAAGGGAAATGGTCTTTTTGCATTGCCTTATTTAGTTCCCTGTAATCTACACAATTCCGCCATTTACCATTCTTTTTGGGAACAATAACTAGTGGGGATACCCATTGGCTATCTGAGATGGGGTAAATGAATCCTACATCCAATAATTTTTGTAATTCTTCCTTGACAATGTTTTTGAGAGCAAGGTTCATCCTCTGTTGAGGCTGTCTTACAGGGCGGCAATCTTCCTTAATATAAATATGATGAGTGCATAAGTTGGCAGGGATCCCCTTCATGTTAGTATAATCCCAAGCAAAAGCTTCCTGATGATCTTGAAGGACTTTCAAAAAAAAATTTGTCTAGGATTCGGATAGGTTTGGGTTGATATTAAATGTTTTCCCTCATTCAATCTCAATTGGAGTACTATCATAAGATGAGGTTACAGGAATGTTTTCAATTTCATCTTCTGGATCAATGTTTTCCTATGTCTCACAGCTCATAGCAGATTCTATAATATGTCGAGTTGAATCAGAAATAGAACTGGAGTCATTAATGAAAGCGTTAATGGCATCGTCCTCGATTTCTGTTTTGAATTGAAGGGCCTGCCCAATAGTGAGGACTGGTCTAACATCTTCATTTTCAGGTTCAGGCTCTTCTACAGATAGAGGTTTCTGACTGGGTAATGATTTTTCATATGTGCTCGGTTCCGCAAGAGGATAAAGCTTAAGATTCTTTGTAACTGTCCCATTTTATATGATCATGTGCTCAAATCAGCACCCTATGTAGGCGTCTGTAGTTTCAAGCCAAGGTCTTCCTAGGATCAATGGGTGACCCCCCACTGAAGATCGAGTCTGTAATATAAGGAGGTCCACGGCATAATGCCATGAATCTATTGAAATTATCACATCCTCTAATTTCCCTACTGGTTTAATTGTGGACCTGTCTACAAGTTCCAAGATAGTAGGGGTTGGTTTAATGTTTCCCAGTCCTAATGTGTTCATTGTTTCAATAGTTATAATGTTGATGGAAACTCTAAAATCCACCAGCACATTTGGGATTTCAACCCCATTAATATGTACTCTTAGAATCGGGTTCCCAGGGTCTCCGTATTTTACAGGCATGATCTTTCCGAACATGATATCGAATAGTCTGCCCATTACATGAATGGATAATGGATCCTTAGGTTTCCTCCCTGGTTTCCTAGAGCAGTATTCCTTAAGATTTTTTGCGTATATAGGTACATCCCTCATAGCTTGTAGCAGGGGTATTTTAACAAAGAGATTCTGCAGTTCCCCTAGGAAGTAAAATTCTGCTTAAGGGTTTGATTTACTCAAGGTCAGTCTTTCAGGATATGAAGGAGAGGTTGAATGACCTTGATTAGGAACAGCTTGGGAAGGTGTCTGATTTATTATGTTTTGGTATGATTTCTGGCTCTGTATCTTCACTGTCAAATTGTTCTGTAATGATAGTTGAAGTAGGTGCATTTACTACCCGGCTAGACCGTAGATTTATCTCATTGATCCCCACGGTAGAAATGTTGTAAGATGGAAGGTTCAGAGTGTCTGTTTGTTGGATCCCTTTATTATTTGGATTTGGGTTGGGTTGGATAGGAAGCTGGGGTCTAATGGCTGGGTTTCCCGGAGGTACATTGGAGAGCAACTGAAGTTGTTGTTGAGGCATAAACTGAAGAAACTGTCCAGTAGGAGAGGTTCCATGCCAGGTCTGATTCCATGAAGGATTCGAACTGGCCTGAGGAACCCATTGTTGCCAAGGGGATACTGATATTGAGACCACATAGCTGAAAACAGTGTAGATTGGGGACCCATATTAAAATTGTTAAGGTACTGAGATGGGTCTTGAAACATACCTGGATTCATAGTTGGTGGTCGAGGTTGCCATGGCTTATTCTACCCCATGAAGTACAGCTGGTCTACCACTCTTTCTTCACTTGCTCCTTGGAAAACTTCTTTCAGCCTGGGCAAGGAAGGACATGAACTAGTTGCGTGAGTTTGTTCACAGATTGCACAGGCTTCCACCGTGTTCAACGGGCATTCCTTTAAAGGATGCTTCTTTCTGCATTGTGGACAGAATATGGCCATGGTTTTTTCCAACTCCATCTTCTTCTATTTTTCCTGCAGAGTGTCCATCTGGGCTTATAGTGTGCTCAGAATATCAGTCGTTAGATTGTCTAGTAGATTTCCAATTCCTGCTTTTGTAACCCCTCCACTGGAAGTCTTTGATGATCGAATCCCTTGTCCACTCCTTGCATCCCCTCGTGAACACTTAATGCAATAATCACAGATAATATCAAAGTATTCTTTTGAAATATCCCCTTTGCCTACTATATTCAAAAGTTGTAATGAGTCTTCTCTAAGTGCTCGGAGAATAATGATCTTCAGGATGTCCTTATCCAGGTCACTGTGTCTAGACCTCTGCAATATGTATTTAAATCGTTCTACATAGTCCTCCATATTTTCATCCTCTTTCTATGTGAACTTAAATATTTCCTCCTTAATTTCATGGGATTTACAGTAATCTTGGTATTTCTCCAAGAAAGCTTCCTTCATTCCTTCCCATGAGGTAATTGTGCTCCCTCCTAAACCCATGAACCATCTCAGGGTTGTCGCCTTTAGGGTAGCAGGAAATATCTTTAATTTCTGGGCATCAACAATGTAGTCATATCCTTGAAAAACAATATCAAATTCAAAGAGGAACATATCAAGGTCTTCAGAAGAAAGCCCATGGAAACTAGGCATAGTTGTTAAAGGGATGGGTCTCATTGGTGCATCACCTGTAACATTTCCAATGGGAAAATCATTAGAGGAACTTACAGGTGCCATAAATACCCTCCAATACTCTCTTGGAATTTTGATTAGTTATGCAGCTGGTATTTGGAGTGATTCATCTGTAGGAGGTTGCACCGCACTCCCCTGGTCCCTCGGTGACTCAAACTCTTTCAAGAATTCCTTTACCAAATCAGAATTTTTTGATTCAGCTGCAGGAATTTTTACAGCGCTGCTTTGGTCTCATGGGGATGAAAACCCTTTTAGAGGTTCTTCTTCCCAGTTAGAATTGCTCAGTTCTTCTGATCCCCTACTTGCTACTTCTTCCCCTTTTGTTGCTGATAAGGATGTATCTTCCATTGATACCCTGTTTATTAAGTCTTCTGTTGTAGAAAGAATACCTTCAGGTACCGTGGATGGCACTGGTTTCTCCACAGACTGCCTTTGGGACTTCGTCTGAACTCTAACCCTAACAGCAGCACAGGATGATGCCTCAGATCTAGATTTTTCAATAATTTCTGGATGTATGTCTTCCTTCCCAGTTCCCTTCCTTTCTTTGGGGGTCTTCCTCTGCCCCTCTTATTCATATCCTTGTTCATACAAATTGTGAAGAGATATTATCAAAGTAACAACAATTGCTTAGGACCCAGAGCAAGACAGATAGCTTCCTCCCCGGGACGAGAAAATAGGTTCAAACAGAAAATGGAAAGAAAAAGGAAAATCGAAGTTCAGGACCTAAATTAGGGTAATTACAAACCCTCCTCAGGACGAGAAATTGGCCCAAAAGAAAAGAAAATAAAAATGAGAAACTGGAAACTACGCCCAGGACTTAGGGCAGGGTTACAAAATACCCTCCCTAAGACGAGGGATTAATTTTAATGAAAAATCAAAACAAAGCAGAAAGAAAAACAACATGCTATGCTCAAGACTTGGAGCAGGGTAATAAATGCCCTCCCCAAGACGAGAGAACAATTATACAGAAAAACGATAAAAATCAGGAAATAAAAACACAAAGCACTTATGCTCAAGACTTGAAACGAGGTAATAAATTCCCTCCCCAAGACGAGAGATTGACCCTTAGATCTATTGCATATCCTATTCTTGCACATGTTAGCCTTCCCCAGCAACGGCGCCAAAATGTTGGTGTCCGGATATGAATAGAATTCAACCATTTTTCCACATAAATTATCAACTCGAGGGCATTAGTTATTTCAAGACTAACGACAAAGTATATGCAGACACAAGTACATGACCTGTTGTAGATCACAGGTTTAAATCCATAACACACAGACTGTTGTAACAACAATTAAATAAACTGCAGAATTAAAATACATTCACAGCAATGAAGAAGTAAATTGTAACAGCAGTAAGGAAAATCACATTGAAACATAAATAATGCAAGAAAAAGTAAAACGCAGCACCTGATCAGAAGAGTGGGCCCAACTCTCTGATCAGGGCTGCGGTAAACTCACGAATTACAGAAGAAACAGCAAGATGTTGTGCATTCGATTAATGACAGAATAGATTTGGTTACAAGATCTGTATGTAGAAGGGTTTTTCCCCGATTCACAGCCCACAGGCCTCTTTATACAAATGTCCTGGAATCCTCGATTCCCCTCAGAAACTCCATAATTACACAAATACATTTTGTTACAATGGAAACCTAGTTGCCCAAAATGAAATTGTAAAAAGGCCTGAAATGGCGCTGGTACAAACAGAGTCTGTTACGTTGTAACAACAAATGAGGATAGTGCTGGAGATGATGGGTTGTTCCTCGACTCACGACTGCAACACTCCTGTTTTGGATGAATCTGTAGAAATATCGGAGTTAATATGTAAAAAGGTAAAACCTCCATGACAATTACTTCATTAATCAAATATCCCATGAAAGATAAGGAAAAGGGTTTTACCTCATGCGTTTAAGAGTAATAATGGTACAAAGAGATAGAAAGATAGGGTAAAATGGGAGAGGAAAGTATACAAATCTGGTACCCAACAATGACATGTTCTACTTTGGTTTGCTTCTTTCCCTTGTTTTCTTGCAATTTTTTGTTTCCTTTTAGTTGATTCCTTAAATTTGTTCCTTTCCTGCATATATTTTTTATATTTTTAGAGGGAATTAATTTATAGGGTGATGTAAGAACCCCCCATATATACTCATCCATGTGCGGACAGAATATACCAGCTTTCTTGTTAAGAATAGAAAAATGTTATTTCAAGGAATATTTCAATGAGGAGTTTGAGGCTAATATCAAATGATGTTGTTGAGATATTAAAATCACCCAATGGAAAACTCACGAGGGAAAAATTAATTATTTGGTTTGAAAATATTAAAAATGATTTCATTAGTTCTTTGACTTCATAGTCAGATTATTTGTAGAAAAAACAAAAGAAAGTTGAAATTGAAGAACCACTCTTGATACTCTGCTCCGATTATAGGAAGAATCCCACCCTCAAAGAGATTCCACTTAACAGCCTGAAATTTTGCGGTATTTGTGAGGAGGATCACTCAACAAATAATTTCCCATCGTTGTGAGGATTACTATAAGTATTCAAGGAGACAAATGGACAGCCAAGTATAACTCAAAACCCATCATAATTTAATACTTAGACTAATGTTTATCATCCTCATCGATTTCCTTAGAAAAGTTATAATCCTATAGTTCCATGGAAACATTTTATTCTCCTCTGATTGAATACCCTACCTTATCACCACAATGGCCTTATCCCTCGAGTCATATATTCCTATGGCCTCAAAGATGATCTAGAGCCTTCTCTTCAGGGAAATTCCCCATGAAAACTCAATTTACTGAGCAAAAACTACTGCAATTATGGTTCAATGCAACACCATGTAATCCTCCTCTATGGTCCTGTTGAAGCCTAGAAAATCTCTGCTTCAAACATTGGGGAAAACCACCCGGTCGGGATCTTAAGACAACTCCTTTTCCATTTGGTATGGTGGCTAGGACTGGATTTAAAGGACTAGTTTCCTTATTACTAATGGGTTGGTGATGGGTTGATTTGGATGAGTGAGAGTGAGACTAAATTCACTGAAATAAAGCTATCTAATTTAAACTAAATATTGATAAAGAAATTTTAACACTAACCCGGGCAATCATATGTGAATACAACTTCAAATTATTCCTTTTAAACAATAACCATAAAAATGTATTATCATTTAAATCAAAATGTGCAGAAACAAATAAAGATAACTTTGTTTAAGAAATTAAACAGAGTTGTATTAACATATTGCATTCATCATAATATATCATCTACATATACTTATGAAACATAACATTTCAATTATACTAAAAAATGATATATATAAAGAAACGTTATGAAAACAAATATCTGTAAATGATAGCAAATTTTAAAAACGAATATCATAAAACAAAAGAAATCAACAGTGAACAGATAGAAATACCTTATTCATCTCGAAGGCTTTCAAATGAAATCTAATACTCTAATCCAGTAATTCTGATGCAAAATCAAATCCAAGGTACAGAAATGCAACACTTTAAAAATAATTCCGCATAAAATCACCAGATGTGATCCTTTTAAAAAATATATAAGCCAGTGGATTACAGAAATGTAATCTCCAAGTCAAAAATATTAAAATCCAGGACCCTTCTCTAAATGCATGAGAAGGGTTTAAATACTACTTAGCTAAATCTAAAAATAGTCTATTACAAAAATTAAGGATTCGGTTTAAATGATCGTCCTTTTCCTAGGCAAAAATACAGTAAAATTAAAACTAAATCTAAAAATAAAGACTATTAACTAACTACTTATGAACTTGATCTTTAAACTTGCAGGCATCTAGCATAGTTTTGAGAAGATGTGGTTGACCGACTTCAGAATTCAACTGTCCTGAAAAGACAGAGTCGACAAGTGTAGGCGCAATCTTCTTTGTAGAATTGATGATACAATTAAGTGCACTGTGCTGACTGTGTGGCTTCACTAAGTATGTCCAGTAAGAGTCCCAGTTTAATCTTGTCAACCCTTGGATTGATTTCGCTCTTTCTTCTACCTTTTGCCTCCATTCTATTTGTAGTTGATGTGCCTGTGGGAGATATCCCGGAACAGTTTCTGAGATCAAATTAGCTTTGTGCAAATTATCATTTACACAATCGGTAAGACTGTTTGCCGCTGTAGCCGCCTCCTCTGCTGCCTTCTCTGCCCTTCTGATTTGTGCATCCCAGTTATTGAAAAGTATTTCTTTATGGTTTTCATTAATAATGGGTGCACCAGCTTTTCTGCCTTCTTCTGTTTTTTTCCATACCAAATAATCATTGATCTTTTCATTAATTAAATCATAATCATTTCGTAAATCTACGACATGATTTGTGATTTTATCACTCTCTTGGCAAAAATAATTCCATTGCAAGATTTTTTGGCATAATACTTCTTCTTGTTGCAGTGGTTGATTGTTTAAAGAGATAGTTTCTGAAATAAACTCTGGAAGCTTAGGATCATCTTTGTGCTGATCTTGGATAATCTGTATTTGTTTTTCTTTATCAGCCAAACTTTTTTGATGTCCAATTTTCATTTCTTGAAGTTGTTGTTGTAACTCTTCAAGTTTCAATTGTGCTTCATTATTGGCCTGTACCTGTTGCAATTGCTGTTGTAGAACTTTTATCTGTTCTTCTTTTTCATTTAATAAGAGTTGTATCTCAAATGCTTTGTCAATAGTTGCAGAAGCATAAGCCCCTGTAATTTGAGATAACTTAGCAAGATTATCAGTAGGCTCTGTGGTAGGATCCTTCCACAAGACATCTAGTTGTTCTGCTTCAGTAGCAATTGCACCTTCTAACTTTCTCTTTTTTCTTTGTTTCTTCACTACTGCTTTGTATTTTGGGCTGTAGAATACATCTAGAGGAGGAATGTCCTCTACATTAAGTATAATTTCAGAGGAGGGTGTGATAGGTATGTGCTCAGTTACTGTGACTGTGCTACTTATTCATGTGCTCAAAACTTTGGTTGTCTGTACAGGGGTCTGTACATTCTGTCCTTCTACATTAATCAATTGATTAAAGCTTTCCCATTCTTTGTCTAATTCAATGGTAACTGACTGTTGCTGTACATTGGTAGGAGGAGTATTTATCTGTTGAGAAGTCAAAATTTGTTGTTGATGAAGTTCTTTCGATTGAGCAGAATCTTTCACTGATTCTTCAATTTTATCTTCCTTTTCATTAGACTTATTGGAACGTTCAGAAGTCTCTCTTTCAGATTTTGACTTAGATTTATCTGTACTGGAACTATCGTTAAGACTAACACTAGGAGTTTGTTCCCTTGCGGGTTCCAAGCGTAGATTTTCCAAAGGAATAGTAGTTAGTCTTCTCTCTCTGTAAAGTTTAAATTCCTGGAATTCCTCTGGAGATAACTACATTTGAGCTGAATTCAAAACTTATTTAAATGAGCCTTTTGTTTGGAACATATCATCAAAAAGATCTTGTTCCCCGGAAAATTCCATTACTCTGATTGCATTGGTAAAATTCTTAACAATATTATTTGGGTCAAATAACCTTCTCGAAAATTTGAACAGTTGTAAGCATGTAATGTTGCTTACCTCTTTGAATGCGTGACCAACATCAAACAGTGAAAATGTTCCACAGTTTATGGGAAATTGTGGCCAAATGCCTTTCTTCTTCTCTTTTAATTCCTTGCTCAACCCTCCCTGACCACAAGTTTGATAAGCAATCTCTCGAGCAACAAGTCTATCCGGAACATATAGGGGTAAAACATGGGGGGAAGCAGAACTTCCAAAAACCCTAACATAAGTGAACAACTCTTCTCCAAACCATCTCGCGACAGGGAGAATGTCGACCTCTGTTTCTGGGGATAATCTTGGGGCATCCTTATTATGCAATATTCTGTACAATGGCAGCATTATACCATGGAAAATTTGGTAAAAATGAGGGACAAACTTAGACTCCCATAGTTCCTTATGATACACATGAATAGGCAAAGGATCGTGGATTGTCCATTGCCAACCCATCACAGGGAATTTAGAAACAAAACAGATAGCGTCCATGACATAGGCGGATAAATAAAAAGGCGGATAAATCCGCTGAGAAACACTTCGTTTAGACCGATAATGGAAAATAGCAGTGGTCAAATTATCAGACAAGATTTTGGCCCAGTCTACAATTGTAGAATTAACAGCAGCATTCAACAAAGGGAGCCATTCAGGAAAGATCATATTTATGTCAGGCTTTCCAAAAAGCCTGCATAACATGGCAGCAGCAAAACAATATGGAGAGGTAAGTGAACCAGTACTGTACATACCGTGTTTTTTTTTCTTCAACGGTTCATCTCTTTTGGTCCACTCCTGTGTGCATTCCGACAAATTTGCATGTTCTCTGGCAAAATATTCCATAAATTGCTTATTATAAGTCGCCTGAGGTTCCGGCAACTGATACATCAGCCTCAAATCTTCCGTAGTGAACGACCCGATTAGCTCTTGAGTTTGAGTTCTAAATTTCCTGTCTGAAATATCAGTGCTATCCAGCACCCATTTCACCATGTCTATATATGGAAGAATTCTTGGCCTCGCCGCTATCCTATGCAGAAATGAACAAGCCAGTTCTTTAAGGGTTGCCTCAGATGAGTTGCTTGAGCCTGATGTAGCCGCAACTTGCATCACCACAGGATTTTCTTCTTCGAGAAAATTATACATTCCTTCCCAGGTGGTTATACCGGCATCCTTATTGCAAGCAGTGTCTGTATACAGTGAAGTCATTTCTCTGTTTTCAGAATTTGAACTCTTCTCTTTCTTACCCATAATGTTCTGTGAACGCTTTGTATAGTCGTTTGCTCCTTCGTGCCTGCGTTTTACGAGTTAAATGGGAGTAATGGCATGAGAAAGGTGATGAGATAGTTTTAAATGCAAAGGCGGATGAAATATATTATTTTAACGTGAAACGACCTTTCAATCAAAACAAAATCCCATTTACCATTAATTGACAATCCATTCATTTAATCTAATCATTAAAGCGCAAAACGGATATTGATTTATGGAAAGATTTTCTTTGAACAACGCGCTTTTATGAATCTGCGACATTGCGATCTGCGATTTGTTGCGCAATATCGCAATATCGCATTTTCCTCAAAACGTAACCATCGCAAATATCACATATCGCAAATATCGCATAACGCAAATAGTGCAAAAGCACAAATTGCAAATAGCGCAAAAGTATTCGTTTAACATTTCTTTTTTCTGTGCTATGCGATCTGCGACCAATATGTTATTGTATAGGCTTTTTGGGATCGCGTTATCGCAAAATCGCAAAATCGCAGTTTTAGTTTTACAAAAGATATCTAGCATTTGCGATGGATGCGCTATTTCGCTTAAAGAAAATTTTTATTGAAATCTATCATAAACTTAAGTGTTTCTTAAGGTTTTTCTAAGGAATTTCCCTAAATTTATGATATAAAGTTTTATTTGAAAAGGAAAACAAATCCTAATTGATTTTTTTGGATTTTTTAACTAAGGGTCCCCATTTATTTAGTATTATTACTAATATTCAATAAAAAGGGGGGTTGTTGCTGGTCACAACAATTGGCGATTCACTGAAAGAAACAGTTATCTCTGAAAAAATAAAATGAACACTATATTTCTAGAAAATAAAGAATTTTAAAGATAATGAAAACTATCTTAGGATATTTTAAATAAAATCTAACTATGAAAAAGAAATAAAAATCATTCACAATTTCTTTCTAATTCCTTAAGAACAAAAACATTTTTGGGTTATCTCAAGCTTTGATTGGTGTTAATAATGAAGTAAGTGGATTTCTCCAAGTTTTGGTTTTATAATATACTCTATTGCCATAGGTATTGCCTCTGCTGCCTGCAAACGTTCATAGTCTCGACGGGGTTACCTTTAAACCATTAACCATTCATTGTCCCATCCAACTAAAATTATGAATTTTTTAAAAGATAAATTCATAAGACCTATTATCTCATGTTTTTGTCTTTTACTTATTTTTATTTTTAAGAGCCATTGTTCTGGTTTGGTAGCCAGTTAATAACAATGCCATTCACTAGTTATAATTAAACTGAACAAGCTAGCTCGTGATGAGACCCCTTGTCTTATATTTATAAGCCATTACCCTGTTTTGGTATGCAGTATTGGTAATGTCAATTTTATTACTCCTTATGAACATGGTAAGTCGGCTCATAATGAGACCTCTTATCTCTTAAATTTTCATATAATTTCTTAGAATTACATTCTAAAAAATCACAACTTAAATGGATGGGGTGAAATAGTTTTATCCTTAAGAATCGATGGATGACAATTTTTCAGAGTTTCTTGAGTACCAAGACTTTGAAAAATCTTTACTTTTATAGATAACCTTTCTCTGCTTAATAAACTTATAATGATTTACATTCTCCTCAAGTTTTCAAAAGATCATGCAAATGATTGGAATAATCTTTCAAAGTTTAATATCTTATTTTAAACTATCCAAAAACTGTGATCATCTCTTTAAAAATTCTTATTTACACAAAATAAATATTTATAATATTTTTCCTAAGAAATTTTCCTAAATAGTAAACAGTCAATTATAGACTTATTAACAACCTTTATTTGCAAAAACAATTAAAAACTCTGCAGAAAGGAATATATACAGTTTAAGAAGGGGTTACCTCCTTATGAAAAGAATTTCTTCAAGATAAGCCAATTTACAGGAAGAGATTCTCTCTTACCTGTTAGATCTTGGAGTATGAATGTATTTGAGCCTATCTTTTCAACGATCTGAAATGGTCCAAGCCACATTTTCTGAAACTTGGTATGTTTACCTTTTTCTTCATGTGCTTTATCCCATTTCAGAACAAGATCACCAATTGACAAAATTTTTGAGCCGGTAGAACTTGCATCAAAAGAATATTTTACAAGTTGTTGATGTTTTTCATGAATAATTTTTTCTTTATCTCTATCTTCTTCTAGTTTAAGGATTTGATCATATCTCAATTGAATGGATGAAGAAGGATTTTCTTCAATAAATTGTACTAGGGCTAATGATGGAAGAGCTAAATTTGATGGTATCACAACTTCTTTTCCATAAACTAAATTGAAAGGTGAAGTTCCTATTGAAGCTTTTTCAGTAATACGATCAACCCATAGTGCAAAGATTAAAGACTTGTGCCAATTCTTTTGATTTTGATCAATGGTCCTTTTAATAATTTTGATAAGATTTTTGTTAGTGGATTCAGCCAAACCATTACCTTGTGGATAATAATTTGCTGAATATTTCAATTTAAAACCTCTTTTGACTGCAAATTCCATTATACTGTTTCCAGAAAAATAAGATGCATTATCAAAGACAAGAGCGTTAGGTACACCAAACCTCGTTATGATGAATTGATCTATGAAATCAATAATTGCATCAGAATTGGCTACCTTCAAAGGGATTGCTTCTACCCATTTTGTGAAATAGTCTGTTGCTGTAAGGATGTATTTGTGTTGTTTGGAAGAATGAGGTAAGATCTCACCAATAATGTCAATTCCCCATTGTTCGAATGGTTGCTCAATACTCACTGGTTGCAAAGGAAAAGCTGGTTTCCTTTGTCTTCCACTTGTAGTTTGACAAATTCTGCACTTCCTTACGTAATCATGCATATCTTTAAAAAGGGTAGGCCAGTAATAACCAGCATGAATTATTTTGTGAGTTGTGGTATCACTTCCAAAATGCCCTCCTGCAGGTCCATCATGCAATTCCTGCAAAACCTTTTCAGCTTCAGTCTTTTCAAGACATCTTAATAAGATTGAATCATAATTTTTTCTGAATAACACATTATCAATGATCTCATATTTAATAGCCTTTAATCTTAAAGCACATTTACTCTTATAGCTGAGATTAGAAGGAGCATACCCATTTTTCAAGTAATAGATGAGATCAGCATACTGAGATTCAGAATCTGTAACACTTATCTGACTTACTTGAATATCTTGATTTGAATCTTGATTTTTTGGTATGTTATGAGCTCCTGCCAATAATCTGCAAAAACCTTGTCCTCTAACAATCTTAGCAGGTTTAATATCAATGTCATATTATTGCAAAGTTGTAACCCAGTTAGCTCTCTTTTCTCCTACTTCTTTTTGAATTAATAATTGTCTCACTGCAGAAAATGGGACAATGATTTTTGTATGTGTTTTTAAGAGAAAAGGTCTGAAATGTTTGATTGATTTAAACACGGAAAAGGCTTGTTTTTCAACATCGGAATAATTAAGCTCAGCTCCTTGCAAATTTGAGCTAAAGAAAGAAATTGGTGCTTCAATTTTCTGATCATTGAGTTGTGTTAAAACAACAGCATAGGATGTTTCGGTGGCCAAAGTATACAAAATAAAATCTTTAGAAAAATCAGGGGTATTCAATGCTGGTGCATTAATGATCGCTTGTTTGATTGTCGCAAAGGCTTCTTTCTCTTTATGCCCCCATTTGAATATTGAATTCTTCTTGATCATATTTTGCATAGGTAAAACAATTTGAGAAAAATCATGAATGAATCTTTTTACAAAATTGATCTGCCCAAGAAATGATTGCATGGATTTTTTGTTATGAGGTAAAGAAATATTAGAAATTTCTTTCACTCTATCTGGATCAATATATACACCATCTTTTGACACAATAAATCCTAAGAGTTTTCCTTCATCTAAAGCAAAGAAAGATTTCTTTGGATTTAAGGAAATACCAAACCTTCTACATCTTTCAAATATTTGCTTTAAATCATGTAGATGATTGGCTCTCTTTTTTGAAAATATTGTTATGTCATCAAGATAAACAACAACTGATTTATTGATCAGACCTTTAAATGCTATGTCCATGGCTCTTTGGAAAGTTGCTCCTGCATTTATTAGACCAAAAGGCATTTTTTGATAAGCATAGGTTCCCCATTTGGTTCTGAAAGTTGTTTTCAATATGTCATCTGGATGAACTAAAACTTGATTATAGCCTGAAAATCCATCAAGAAAGGACATAAGTTCAGAACCAGATACCTTTTGAAGTATCTGTTCCATGGTCGGCAATGGGAAATTATCTTTTAAACATGCCTTATTTAAATTTCTAAAATCAATACAAATTCTTATATCACCATTTTTCTTCTTTACAGGTACCATATTGGAAACCCAATTGGAGTGCCTTATAGGAAAAATGATTTTGGCTTTTAAAAGTTTATTAAGTTCTGATTTGATTTGTCCTTCGAGATTTGGATGAACCTTCCTTAACTTTTGTTGAACAGGTTTAATATCAGGAAGCATTGGAATTGTGTGTTGAATAACCGAAGTATCATACGTTTTTAAATCATCATAATTCCAAGCAAAAACGTTTTTATATTTGTTCAGAATTTTAATGAAAGAATTCCTTTCCTCTGGTGTTAAATTGAGTCCTAAATTAACGTTTTGAGGTTTAGAATCAGAACCAAGATTTACTAATTCAAACTTCAAAGTGGAACTTTGAAGTTTAGCATTAGTGAATTTCTTGAATCTGTCTTTAATATCATATAAATCCTCTAATTTAATAACAGATTTTGGAATGGGATTTTCATTACCTTTTGAAGCAATTTGTAAATCATGATCATTCTCATCAATAATTTGCTCATCATATGATTTCTCTGAAGTCATGAAATTTAAAATATCTTGATCATGATAAAATACTCTCCAATTTGTGACATTATCTGGGACAGATGGGCGAAAAATCAATTCTACAGAAAATCTATCAGGACTACAATCTTCAGCAGGAAGGAGTTTGGATGCAACATTAGCTAACAAGTCAGCTGATGTATTTTGATTCCTAGGAATAGGAGAAATATTGAATGCTAAAAAATGAGTGGTAAGATCTTGCACTAGGGTTTGATAGTGTTTAAGATGTCTTGAAAGGCAATGAATAGTATTCCTAACTTGTTTTATGACAATTTCGGAATCACCAAAGACTTTCAAGTATTTAACATCTAACCCTATAGCTTTATAAAGTCCTTGAATCAAGGCTTCATATTCTGCGGTATTGTTCGTACACTCAAATTCTAACCTACATGATAGCATGGTTTTCTCTCCATCTGGATCAATTAAGATGCATCCTGCTCCAGCTCCATCACTAGATTTTGATCCATCGAAATATAATGACCAAAATAAAGATTTATCTATTGGCTTATCTACAATTACATCAGAAATATTTACAATTCTGGAAGAATCAGATTGTGAAAAATTTTCTATTTGAGAAACAAAAGTATTTATAGAAAAAGGTGATTGAGGTGCTTTGAAGTTTCCAAGAAATGATTCAGCAGAATAACCTCCAAGAATATTGTTGTTGAATGCCACAGGCTCATTAGGTTGTTCAAATTCAGTGACAGTGTGTGTCATATGTTTTTCTCGTTCAACTTTGATTTGATTTGGTTTCCCTTTATAGGGAAGCCACATATGTGAATAATCAGTTGAGATATAACCATTAAGTTTCGCAGACCAGTCCCTGCTTAAGATTAATCCATAGAATTCAGGAATATCTGCAATCAAAATATCAATTCTTTGGACAATCCTAGGATCGGAAGCTAATCTGATAGTAACTGAATTGATTTCTCCTACAACTTGAACTTTAGATCGATCCAATTGAACAATATGAACTGTCGATTTCTGTGGTTCGATATTCAATTTGGCACAAACAGAAGTAGGCATTATATTAGAGGATGCTCCAGAATCGATTAAACAATTATGCAGATTTTTATTGTACATTTCATAAGTCAAAAGAAAAGGAGGAGTCTGAGAATTTGATCTTTCTCCAATGAGCACAGTATCAGTAGCATCTACTTTGTCTGGTGGCTTACCAGTTCCTTTTGCTGCTTTTGAAACTACACCACTTGGTAAAGGAGCAATTGGTGTAGCATTTAATTCTTTTAATAGCAACTTCTGCTGGTGTTTTAGTTTGCTGAGTTCATGTAAGGAAATGTTGGCTTTAATATTTTTCATGTCTTCAACAATGTTATACTCCATAGGATCTGACACTACTAAAGTCTTTGTTGTCGATGAAGGAGGATTAGAAGAAGATGGCTGATTCTGAGTAGGTAACGGAGAAGTTTTCTTTGCAGGGGATTTGTCTTTGGTACTCAGAGTTGTAATTTTCTTTTTAGGAACTGTTTGTACAAGCTCCGATGTAGATTTACTCCTAGTACTTACAGGCATAGCTTCTTGTTCTACCTCACTATCAGAATTAGGGAGAATAAAATCCCACATTCCATGCAATTCAGCTATTTCTTCATTCTCATATTCCTCATATGATACTAAAGATGTATCTTCTTCTTCTTCCTCTTCTTCTGATTCTGCATTAGAGATTGAATTAGGAGGTTTAGATTCAACTTGGTTTCTTTTAAAATTTCGGAATGGTTTTTTGGTAGAAGTTTCAGCTACTTTTTTTTTTTATTTCAACCATTTCATTTGACATGGTTTTAAGAACTTTCTGTAAACCTTCCATGTCGTATGGGTCTTTGGCCTTTTTCTTTGAATCATCTTTGAAGCTGACTTTCTTGGATTTCCTTTCTTCAATAGCATTTTTCTTTTCTAGAGAAATAATTCGTTTTTCTACTGCAATAGCCTCTTTCATATTCTCGGCCAACGTAGGTTTTGCAGCTCTATCTACAAAAATTGCTATGTTTGAGGGAAAAGAAGTTATGTACCATTCACTTTTGACCTGTTCACTAGGCCTTGAATCTGTGTGGATTTTTTTCAAGAGTTTGTTGAATCTAGCGTTGAAATATTTAATGGGCTCCTTGGGTTCTACCTTCAAATTTGAGAGATCGTTGATTAAAGTAGATATTGATCTGTCATCTCCAAATTTGGTTAAAAAATGATCTGCAAAAATGGCCCAACTTGTTATGGATCCTGAAGGTAATGAAAAGTACCAGGATCCTGCTACCCCTTGAAGAGTATAAGGGAATAGTCTGACTACAACATCTTCTTCAACGACTCCATTCAAATTTACAGCCAGCATAAAGTTATTGATGTGTTCTTCAGCTTGAATGTTAAGATCTGGACTGAAATTTGGAAGCCATTTTCCAGGATTGTCAGGTAAATCATGTAAAGGTGCAGGCATGTTGACAGCCCCTGGAGTAGCCCATGGTCTAGCCATTATCGTAACAACTATTGGAGGAGTAGTAGAGGCTGGTGGTGTCTGAATAGAGGTTGTTGGAATAGATGATGTTGATGATGATTGAGCAGATGATGATTGTGCAGATGATGTGGAAATGTCTGTACTTTGTTGAGTTGGGGTTTCGGAAACAGGTAATTGAATATGAGATGAAGAACTTATATCACTTACTGATTCCGATTGAGTTTTTATTGTCCTGACTCTACTAGGTAAAGGGAATTCTTTCGGAGAAATACCAAGTTTTTCACTTTGAAGTCTAGTAAGAGGTTTTGAAGAAACAAATTTTGAAGTTACACTACCTTCAGAGATTTCAGACTCATCTAGAGATAATGAGAAACCTTTCAATTTATGGATTAAATCTTGAACTTTATGAGACTCAGGATTTTGGTTGTCTGATTGTTTTGAGATTTTGGTAGTGGGTGTCTGAATATTCTTCTCAATTCCTTCTATAGGATTTTGTATTTCAGAAGAAATTGAAGAAGTTGATGAGGGTGTTTTGCTCTCAGAATGGCTTGTAGGTAAAGATTTACTTGCCATTCATAGCTCAGGCCCTCCTTCTAGCGCCAAAAATGTTGAAGCCTAGAAAATCTCTGCTTCAAACATTGGGGAAAACCACCCGGTCAGGATCTTAAGACAGCTCCTTTTCCGTTTGGTATGGTGGCTCCGACTGGATTTAAAAGACCAGTTTCCTTATAACTAATGGGTTGGTGATGGGTTGATTTGGATGAGTGAAAGTGAGACTAAATTAACTGAAATAAAGCTATCTAATTTAAACTAAATATTGATAAAGAAATTTTAACACTAACCCGGGCAATCATATGTGAATACAACTTCAAATTATTCCTTTTAAACAATAACCATAAAAATGTATTATCATTTAAATCGAAATGTGCAGAAACAAATAAAGATAACTCTGTTTAAGAAATTAAACAGAGTTGTATTAGCATATTTCATTCATCATAATATATCATCTACATATACTTATGAAAGATAACATTTCAATTATACTCAAAAATGATATATATAAAGAAACGTTATGAAAACAAATATCTGTAAATGATAGCAAATTTTAAAGCGAATATCATAAGACAAAAGAAATCAACAGTGAACAGATATAAATACCTTATTCATCTTGAAGGCTTTCAAATGAAATCTGATACCCTAATCCAGTAATTTTGATGCAAAATCAGATCCAAGGTACAGAAATGCAACACTTTAAAAATAATTCCGCATAAAATCACCAGATGTGATCCTTTTAAAAAAATATATAAGCCAGTGGAGTACAGAAATGTAATCTCCAAGTCAAAAATATTAAAATCCAGGACCCTTCTCTAAATGCATGAGAAGGGTTTAAATACTACTTAGCTAAATCTAAAAATAGTCTATTACAAAAATTAAGGATTCGGTTTAAATGACCGTCCTTTTCCTAGGCAAAAATACAATAAAATTAAAACTAAATCTAAAAATAAATACTATTAACTAACTACTTACGAACTTGATCTTTAAACTTGTAGGCATCTAGCATTGTTTTGAGAATATGTGGTTGACCGACTTCAGATTTTAACTGTCCTGAAAAGATAGAATCGGCAAGTGTAGGCGCAATCTTCTCAGTAGAATTGATGATATAATTAAGCGCACTGTGCTGACTGTGTGGTTTCACTAAGTATGTCCAGTAAGAATCCCAGTTTAATCTTGTCAACCCTTGGATTGATTTTGCTCTTTCTTCTGCCTTTTGCCTCCATTCTGTTTGCAGTTGATGTGCCTGTGGGAGATATCCAGGAACAGTTTCTGAAATCAAATTAGATTTGTGAAAATTATCATTTACACAATCAGTAATACTGTTTTCTGTTGTAGCCGCCTCCTTTGCTGCTTTCTCTACCCTTCTGGTTTGTGCATCCCAGTTATTGAAAAGTATTTCTTTATGGTTTTCATTAATAATTGGTGCACCAACTTTTCTTCCTTCCTCTGTTTTTTGCCATACCAAATAATCATTGATCTTTTCATTAATTAAATCATAATCATTTTGTAAATCTACGACATGATTTGTGATTTTATCACTCTCTTGGCAAAAATAATTCCATTGCAAGATTTTTTGGCATAATACTTCTTCTTGTTGCAGTAGTTGATTGTTTAAAGAGATAGTTTCTGAAATAAACTCTGGAAGCTTAGGATCATCTTTGTGCTGATCTTGGATAATATGTATTTGTTTTTCTTTATCAGCCAAACTTTTTTGATGTCCAATTTTCATTTCTTGAAGTTGTTGTTGTAACTCTTCAAGTTTCAATTGTGCTTCATTATTGGCCTGTACCTGTTGCAATTGTTGTTGTAGAACTTTTATCTGTTCTTCTTTTTCATTTAATAAGAGTTGTATCTCAAATGCTTTGTCAATATTTGCAGAAGCATAAGCCCCTGTCATTTGAGATAACTTTGCAAGATTATCAGTAGGCTCTGTGGCAGGATCCTTCCACAAGACATCTAGTTGTTCTGCTTCAGTAGCAATTGCACCTTCTAACTTTCTTTTTTTTCTTTGTTTCTTCACTCCTGCTTTGTATTTTGGGCTGTAGAATACATCTAGAGGAGGAATGTCCTCTACATTAAGTATAATTTCAGAGGAGGATGTGATAGGTATGTGCTCAGTTACTGTGACTGTGCTACTTATTCCTGTGCTCAAAACTTTGGTTGTCTGTACAGGGGTCTGTACATTCTGTCCTTCTACATTAATCAATTGATTAAAGCTTTCCCATTCTTTTTCTAATTCAATGGTGACTGACTGTTGCTGTACATTGGTAGGAGGAGTATTTATCTGTTGAGAAGTCAAAATTTGCTGTTGAGGAAGTTCTTTCGATTGAGCAGAATCTTTCACTGATTCTTCAATTTTATCTTCCTTTTCATTAGACTTATTGGAACGTTCAGAAGTCTCTCTTTCAGATTTTGACTTAGATTTATCTGTACTGGAACTATCGTTAAGACTAACACTAGGAGTTTGTTCCCTTGCGAGTTCCAAGCGTAGATTTTCCAAAGGAATAGTAGTTAGTCTTCTTTCTCTGTAAAGTTTAAATTCCTGGAATTCCTATGGAGATAACTGCATTTGAGCTGAATTAAAAACTTCTTTAAATGAACCTTTTGTTTGGAACATATCATCAAAAAGATCTTGTTCCCCGGAAAATTCCCTTAATCTGATTGCATTGGTAAAATTCTTAACAATATTATTTGGGTCAAATAACCTTCTCGAAAATTTGAACAGTTGTAAGCATGTAATGTTGCTTACCTCTTTGAATGCGTGACCAACATCAAACAGTGAAAATGTTCCACAGTTTATGGGAAATTGTGGCCAAATGCCTTTCTTCTTCTCTTTTAATTCCTTGGTCAACCCTCCCTGACCACAAGTTTGATAAGCAATCTCTCGAGCAACAAGTCTATCCGGAACATATAGGGGTAAAACATGGGGGGAAGCAGAACTTCCAAAAAACCTAACATAAGTGAACAATTCTTCTCCAAACCATCTCGCGACGGGGAGAATGTCGACCTCTGTTTCTGGGGATAACCTTGGGGCATCCTTATTATGCAATGTTCTATACAATGGCAGCATTACACCATGGAAAATTTGGTAAAAATGGGGGACAAACTTAGACTCCCATAGTTCCTTATGGTACACATGAATAGGCAAAGGATCATGGATAGTCCATTGCCAACCCATCACAGGGAATTTAGAGACAAAACAGATAGCATTATGACAGAGTTCTTTGACATAAGTGAGATCAATAAAAGGCGGATAAATCCAGCGAAAACATATGCCACTTCGTTTAGAGGCGATAATGGAGAAATAGCGGTGGTAAAATTATCAGATAAGATTTTTGGCCCAATCTACAATTGTAGAATTAACGGAAGCATTTAACAAAGGGGCCATTAAATGAGATCATATTTATTATCAGGCTTTCAAAAAGCACGCATAACATAAGCGACTGACAAGAAACAATATGGAGGAAGATGCCGTGAACTGATGTTTTGTACATCGTGTTTGTTTTCTTCAGCGGTTCATCTCTTTTGGTCCACCTCTGTGTGCATTAAAATAAATTTGCATGTTCTCTGGCAAAATCTTCCATAAATTTCTTATTATAAGTCGCCTGAGGTTCCGGCAACTGATACATCAGCCTCAAATCTTCCGTAGTGAACGAACTGGTTAGCTCTTGAGTTGGAGTTCTAAATTGCCTATCTGAAATATCAGTGCTGTCCAGCACCCATTTCACCATGTCTGTATACGGAAGAATTCTTGGCCTCGCTGCTATCCTATGCAGAAATGAAAAAGCCAATTCTTTAAGGGTTGCCTCAGATGAGTTGCTTGAGCCTGCTGTAGCCGCAACTTGCATCACCACAGGATTTTCTTCTTCGAGCAAATTATACATTCCTTCCCAGGTGGTTATACCGGCATCCTTATTGCAAGCAGTGTCTGTATACAGTGAAGCCATTTCTCTGTTTTCAGAATTTGAACTCTTCTCTTTCTTACCCATAATGTTCTGTGAACGCTTTGTATAGTCGTTTGCTCCCTCGTGCCTGCGTTTTACGAGTTAAATGAGAGTAATGGCATGAGAAAGGTGATAAGATAGTTTTAAATTCAAAGGCGGATGAAATATATTATTTTAACGTGAAACGACCTTTCAATCAAAACAAAATCCCATTTACCATTAATTGACAATCCATTCATTTAATCTAATCGTTAAAATGCAAAACGGATATTGATTTATGGAAAGATTTTCTTTGAACAACGCGCTTTTATGAATCTGCGACATTGCAATCTGCAATTTGCTGCACAATATTGCAATATCGCAATATCGCATTTTCCTCAAAACGTAACCATCGCAAATATCGCATATCGCAAATATCGCATAACGCAAATAGCGCAAAAGCGCAAATTGCAAATAGCGCAAAAGTATTCGTTTAACATTTCTTTTTTCTGCGCTATGCGATCTGCGACCAATATGTTATTGTATAGGCTTTTTGGGATCGCGTTATCGCAAAATCGCAGTTTTAGTTTTACAAAAGATATCTAGCATTTGCGATGGATGCGCTATTTCGCTTAAAGAAAAATTTTATTGAAATCTATCATAAACTTAAGTGTTTCTTAAGGTTTTTCTAAGGAATTTCCCTAAGTTTATGATATAAAGTTTTATTTGAAAAGGAAAGCAAATCCTAATTGATTTTTTGGATTTTTTAACTAAGGGTCCCCATTTATTTAGTATTATTACTAATATTAAATAAAAAGGGGGGTTGTTGCTGGTCACAACAGGTCCCAACTACTTGTGCAACCAAACCCTAATCCAAACAAGAACTTGGTTGCATAATAATTTAAAACACTTTTTCTTCCTACTTATTCCCCTATAGAATGTAATGTCATATCTTCCAAACCATAAATGGGAGTGAATTCCGGAACTTACCCTATTATCACGAGACATTTACCCTAGGAAGAATTTCCAATCCAAACACCATCATAGGAAAAATATGTAATTGGAATTTGTTTTAAAAATATTGTTGAATCACATGAACAATATCGAGAGAAAAACCCTAGAATTTCCTTAACCATCCTTTCCAATCTTAAGATCATATATTTGATCTCGAGATTGAGGATTTTATTTCTTGCATGTCACAAATCCATTATGCCTCCAAGACAGCAGTCATCAAACTATGGAATAATTGCATGACATAACAAAGGAGTACATGCCAACAGTATTTAATGATTTGGAGAACCATGAATATGTGGACTATATCGAAGCCTGGTTTCAAACAATTTTTATCATGAAACCTTCCTCCATCATTCGACAGCTATTGGTACCATATTAGTTCAAGCAAATAGTTTCTCATACTCGGGTATACATTGAATCTTACTTTTTAAATATGAGTATGAGTATATTTTGTATTTTGTTACACACATGGTTACATTCGAAATACGCATATACTTGACATAGATCTTCCTCTCTTTAAATTAGGGTAGGATAGTAGAGAATTAAAAAATAAAAATGTCGCCTGAAAATAAAAATTCTACAACAACCCTTGAAATTGCAACTCCCTGAGGGATAATTGTTGAAACTTCAAAGCACTCCTATGGTAAGTCTTGTCAGGTATAATTCATTTATAATGCCTCATTATTTTGTAAAGTGATTATAATTGATTGGTTGGTCCCTTCTCATATTTCTTGATAATTCATTGAATCAATCAGGGGGATTTATCATTGTTATTTTTAATATTTCCCATTCATAATCCCCAAAACCTACCCCTGACCTAGTCACTCGAACAAGCTATGATCCAATAAATATTTTTAGGTTTCTCTAAGAAGGTTTTGTTGGAAAGCCTCCTATGGTGGACCAATCCTATAAAACCTTGATGGAATTTCATGAGAACCATAGAATGAAAAACTAGAAGGACCTTTATGCTATTATATGAGATTCTTTAGTATACATTTAATAGTTGAGATTTGAAATTATTGTGGATGATGTCACCCCTAGGCTAAATATAAAATTATTTATGTGTCTGGAAAATCGAACATACTCTTGTACCACCTGGCTTCCTTATACTCTAAAAAATTTCCAATTAGAAGTATATATTATTTTAAATGTTTTGAGTGATATATAACAATAAAAAGGAAGTATCATGAAGTATAATAAAACTGGTTGGGGTGTTTAACAAGCCTATTGGCAATGGGGCTATGCTTGTATGGTACCAAGGAAAACCTGATGGGGTACTAAACAATCATGTTGAAAGTGCGGTTGTGTCGAGTAAGAGAGATGGAGAACACACATTTGCACACTTAAAATTCATTTCAAGCAAAAACCCTAGGTCACATTCTAAAGCAATTGTCATTAAAATTGAGACTAGGAATTGAACTTTCCACCTTTTGGAGAATGGATTTAAGATCCTTCCAGTATTGTGTTTTGGAGTTTTATATTTTAGAAATAAGGAGGTTTCCATGGAAGTTTGACCCTCGGTGCAGGTGATTCACTTTGCTTGAACATGAGGAACTTCATTTATACACTTGGATAATGGTAAGATGGTCATTTTTCACCCTTATTTTTCCCTATTTCCATCCATATTTAACTCCATGGATTTCAAAATATGATTATGTCACATTTATCTATGATGAGGTTATTAAGATGAAGAAATATTGACTAAGGTTGCTCATGAGATGCTTTTTAGAAATTTTGATGGCAAGCTACTTCATTTATTTGATTCTTTCCTTACTTTTAGCAGTCAATGATAATATTATTCTTGTTATAGTAACAACAATGTTAGCACTCCTATGGTAGCCTTGGCATTAGTTACTATTTTGGAAAATAATGAAAATCAGTTTTTGACATCGTTGAATCTCTGGTAACAAAAATTGTAGAGGAGGATCTATAAAAATTGAATCTAATTCAACTTGAGATATACATCTTTGGTCTTTCTTATCTTATTGATGCAAATGAAGTTGACAGCATATAACACTTACCTACATTCTTTCACTCAATTATCCCTATATTTTTTAGTCCATGCCCTAGATCTTGAGGTAATGAATGTTAAAAGATAATAATATTCTTATCAATTCAGCATAACTCTAATAGAGAAACCATAGCTCTACATTTTTTATATAATTTTAGTCTCTATTCAAAGGTATTGATTGCATGAGGACATGCAATATAATCAGCATAGGGGGATATTGGGCCTCCAGTTTTTCTATTTCCACACACCTTTTTTCTCTGAAATCATTCATGTTTTTACCTAGCTCTTATGGTTATTTTCATCGTTTTGTACATTTTTGGGTTGTTGACTTATTTCTAAGCATGAAAAGTCAATTTATTGATTATTTGACATATTTCCTTTATTTTCAATAATTTAAGAGAATTTATGTGATTAATAATGGTTAATATTGTGACGAGTGAATATTAATATTCAAATGATAAGTTCACCAACAGTTGGCCCTAATCTTTCACCTCGCATAAGAACCTGCAACCAAAGAAACAAGAAGTGTATGACTGTTAACCAAGAATATTGTCATGTGGGCCCTCAAAAAATGGATTATTTACTATATTAGATCATAGGGACACCTTATTAATATTTTTAGTTAAGCTCACAACTGATTGGTGTAGCTAACCTTCTAGTCCTCTTATAAAAATATCTACAGTTTCCCAAGATTATAACTGGGTGCAACTAGAATTATTATTTTTTTATAAATTGTTATGATATATACTTATTTTATCATGTAACTGCCTACATTTTTTAGAAACCTATTATTATATTGTGAATGTTATAAAAGACCAGTGCGGGCCCATTTATAAGCAATTCTCATTTTTGTAAAATTATATTTTTGTTTTAAACTTTTGGAAACCCACCTTATGTCCTGGGAACCTGATCGAGCTCAATGTAAAGGAGGACTGGTTGAATTTCTAATGAAGATGTTGTGTCGGGACTTATATTTCAATTTTTACCTAGCTTGTTGACTCTATGATTTTCTTTCTTTCAAGATGAAATGAATTCGTTAATTGGGCCTGCCAACCCAGCTCATTGTTCTCTCTTATTTCCTTTCCTTTGTTCTTAATGTGTTTGTCATCTTAATGTTTGGAGTACTATCATGTTGTATTTCTCTCATATTTGGAAGTTTATCATGTGGAAGTTAGATGCTTTGTCTCTTTGACATATATTTTTCCATTGTATGCTTATCTCCTATTTATATATCTGGAGATATCATAACTAGAAGCGTGATGAGTTTATGGAGAATATCATAATTTTTGTTGTAACTTGTTGCTATGTGAATTCCATTCATAACTTATAATAGGTTTTTTTGAAACGCATTGTGGTAAATGAGAAATTTGATACTTTGTTTCATAAGTTTATGTCTGATGGTTTCGATCCTTGGCTAAAGTCTGAAGCGAGCATTTCGGGTTTATTCTGAATTTACCAAAACTTTTATGACTGCAATACACATATGTAGCTCTAAAAAATTATGAAGATTGGTTTCTGTGTTTGCGTGGGAGCATAGTATCTATATTTGTGTGTATTCTCAGTTTTAATTCCACTCGAATATATCAAATACCATGGGTAATTCATAGCAATATTGAAATCGATGTTCTAATTGTTATGAAAAGGATATGATTCCCAAGGTAAGATCTGAAGCATATTCATTAAAAGTCTTTTAATGTACAATCATTGAATTATTGTGTTGAAGGTTTCATAATTTACTTAGAAAATTGTAACGAATTTGTATGATAAGTTGAGGCTTCGAATTGGAATAAATTTGAGCGCATAAAAATATTTTGAGTGTGGATTCTAATCTTAACGATTATATGCATTATATAATTCTTTTGATAATAATCACATTCAAATGAACATTGTCAACGTGTTTCGAACCAACCAGTGTGGTTCATCATCAGGACTAGGTTGTCTTGATGATGAACCACATTGGTTGGTTCGAAACGCATCGAAAATGTTCATTTTAATGTGATTATTACCAAAATAATTATATAATTTTTACGATGGATCATAGAAGCCAAAAATATAAATATTATATGCATTATTATCATTGGGTGAAGACTACACATTGTAGGCTCAAGATGTTTGGAAATATGAAGCATTTTTGGTAAGTTATAAAGCCTATTGTTGAATGGAGGTATGTGTTGTAACATGATCTAGAGTCATCGGTTAAATTAAACTATAAGTTGCAAATCATGTGATATTTTTTCTCTATTTATTTGTCCTGACTAATTTAAAACAAAATATATATATATCTATATATATATATATATATATATATATATATATATAGAGAGAGAGAGAGAGAGAGAGAGAGAGAGATTTGAACCATAATGTTTAATATGTGTACTACCATTCCCTGTATCTTATGATAGGTATTAGTTCCATGAGGATTGGAGTTATAGGATTGATTTATCCAGGGGATTCGATAGTATCACCTCCAAGAAATTATCAATAGAATTATAGATAATTCTTTTAATACCTTTCCCTTGTGCCATTTCATGAGAGTAGTGGTAGCGTAATATTTCTGGAATTTATATTTGGTCAAGGAATTGAGCTAATTGAAGGTTTGGAGTGTAGATATTTTCATTTATGCATCTGTAGTTTTTCTACACAATAATTACACCAACGTTGCATTGATGAGTGCTTGAACAGATTTGAAAACCTTTCTCTTATTCATTTCCACACAGATATAGTTGGTAATAGGAGTAAGCACATATTCACAATAGGTTTGTTGACAAAAGAATCAATCATTCTTTTTAATAGTGTGTGGATTGTCTAGAATCTCAACTCTTTTTACCTTTAAATATAATATTTACATTTTCTCAGTTTAGTTAGAAGTCAATGCTAAGGTTTTCAATTGATCGTTAGGTAGTGCTTGCTTTCAATTATTGATAAATTGTAGGATTGGTGTTTATAGGAGCTAGAGAATGTTAATGAATAGTTTATAGAGTAGGTTAGGTTTTGGTTTTGTAGGTCCCTAAATTCTATCTATGGAATTTCTAGTGTTGTGTCTCGAAGTCTAAGGACCCCGGATTTACATTAAATGTTGGGTCACTAGGTAAACATGTATTGCAACCAACAAACTCGATGAAAGGCCATAGCTAATGCCCATGATTTCGTGGACATGGCCTTCTCTCGCATTACTCGTAGCACATCAAAAAGGTTGAAAATTGGTCTTTAGGAAGAATAATCTGGTCCTGTGCCACCTACAAAATATAAACCTGAGATGGACTTATCAGTTCCTTGTGTCAATCAAAATCCTCTACATAACCATGTAGTCAAAATTATAGATCATGAGGTAAATCTGAGCAAACATAATAAATTTAAAAGTAACCAATTGGCACGAAAATTAGCTCGAATCAACAAGAATAAATCTAAAATGGTTTTGGGATCTATTGTTCTAATTGAAATTAATAGTGTAGAGGACCCCAAACATGAAGAGAAAAAAATTAAGCCTAAATTTGATGGGGATTTTTTGGGTAGCTCTGATTTCAACCAATTTGTTGATATTGGGACTAGGCCTGAGGATGATTTCATGAGTGGTTTTTCTTCCCAAAATGGCCATTAACATGAACATAAATTAGAAATATGCTTGAAGAGTTGGTTTTGGATGGAAAATTATAATGTTGTAGTACCAGTCCTCAAGCATAATATCATAGAGTTAGAACTTGAAAACCAATGTTTGAAGAGGAAAAACCAATAATTGGTTGAGCAACATGACAAGCAAGTTGTGGAATTGAAAAAAAAAAGTTCTAGTTGGCTGAAAACAAGTGATTGTTAAATACGTTGGAATTAATGTAATTATTAATTTTGATTTACAAAGTCTTTTTTGTGCCAAATAGTGGATCTTCAGATTATTTTCTCTGAAGTTTATTTGAAGTTTCATTTTTTCTTAGGTATGAATATCTATTTTATTTATTCTATTTATTCTATTTGTAGCAATAGAATCAAATATTTTCTAGCCACTCTTTAAAATAATTGGGTTATTAACTTAATTTATTTTATACTTTACAGGTGTCCATTACATATATGCAGTTGATCTATGGTTTCCAAATATTCGAAATTCAATCCATGCAGTTAGTATGTCTTGATGTGACGAGCCCTTTTGTTACATTCAATTGTTGGAACTTGTTTAATTTCAAGAAACAATCATTTGTAAGCTTAGTGGGACTACATCTTCATCATGTTCAATGTATCACCCCGTTCAGAGCAAGGAATTGAACCAATGACTTCACATCAAGGAGTGCCTTAACAGAGCACCTGAGCACCGTCTATCCAAGAACCAGTGGACAATTTCAAGAAAACTTTGATATGGTCTATGAGATCGAATTTTTTTTGGATAAACAATACTTCTTGATTTTGGGGAAACTTTTTCTTTATTTTAGACATTATTATTAAGTACGATTTGTATTATCATAACTCTATATAGTATAAATAGACTAGAGAATGAAAAACTCCTTAAAGGAGGGACCGGTTTGGAAAGGATGAAACTCTCATGAATGAAGACAATGAAATGATGTATTTGATCATACTTCTGTAAGTTTTGTGTTGAATTCATTTAATATAAAACTATAGTTGCATTATCCTGTTAAATATTTCATTGTCATAAATTATCCTTATGATAATACTTTGATTTTGTTTCAAGAATTTATTGGAGGTTATATTATTATTATATACCTGAACTGTGTATCAGGGATTAATGTTTGAATTTTAATTCATATTTCCTTCCTTTTTTAATTTTTTTTCTTGAATATAAATTAGATTAGTTTTTGCAGTTGTTTCTTACATGAATTAGTTTAAATATTTGTGATATGTTTGCTATAGTTTATGGAATGGCTTTCTTAAGTTAAAGTTTCCACATATACATCATAGTTTCAAATATAATTATCATTGCGATTGTTTTTATTTAGGATTTTATGTCGTAATACTTTATTTTCATTAGTTATAAGTCTTTGGTTCTTGTTTAATGAAGGATTTTTTTGTTAATTCGAAATCCAACTCAGTCAGTTAATTTGTCTAAGATCTTGGCCAAGATAGGAAATTAGTAATATTCATTTATCCCTTTTGTGATTTCCAGTGTGAATTAATTAAAATAATTTGAGACTTGTTTGAGACTGTTTAGAGAAATGATGTTATGAAACCAACTGACAAAATAGAAGAAAAGAGAGATCAACGACTTAAAAATCAGCCACTTCGAGGGGGAAACCTCCTTTACATTACATAAATGAACAATTCTTGGATGGAAAAAATGATAAAACCTCCTTTCTATATATAGGAGTCCATGGGGTAACTATATAATTCTAGACGACCTAACAATAATAATGTAAGGTCACAACAATAATAATAGTGGGCTATTATGGGGCACAATAATAACAATATGGGGACTACATGGGTACAAAAATAACAATAAGTGGGCTACACTAACAACAATAAGGGACTACACTAGTAATATAGGGCCCTAACTTGCCCCTCTCCTTTAAAAAAAATGTTTTCCATTTCCTGAGGCATCACATTCCACAATAAAGGTTTTTGTGAAGTCTGACGTAGCTAAGACCGATGCTCGGCACATTACCTCTTTAAGATGTTCAAAGGCCTTAGTTGCTTCAGGAGTCCATGAAAATGCATCTTTCTTCAACAATGTAGTTAGAGGTGATGTTATTCTCCCATAATTCTTAACAAACTTGCGATAATACCTTGTTAACTCAAGAAATTCTCACAACTTCTTTATGGTTGTTGGGACTTTCCATTCCTTAATGGCTTTAATTTTGTTAGATTCTACCTTAACACCCTCCTGAGATACAATATGACCCAGATATTCTACCTCTTGTACTCCAAAGAAACATTTGGATTTTTTTGCATATAATTGTTTCTCCTCCAATAGTTTGAGCACCCTGTCAACATGTTCAACATGATCCTTCAAAGACCTATTGTAGATTAGTATATCATCAAAAAATACTAACACAAATTTTCTAAGGAAGGGTTTGACAATGGAATTCATCAACCCTTGAAATGTCGAAGGTGCATTGGTAAGGCCAAAAGGCATGACCAAAAATTCATAATGACCCTCATGAGTTTGAAATGTTATTTTCGGTATGTCTTCAGTCTTCATTCTAATTTGATGATATCCTGAATGGTGATCCAACTCGGTGAAATAAATTTCTCCATGTAATTCATCCAATAATTCATCAATCATAGGAATGGGAAATGTATCTTTAATAGTGAGCTCATTGAGCTCCCTATAATCTGGAAAATGCGCCATGATCCATCTTTCTTGTGCACCAATACTACTGGAGCAGAAAAAGAACTTTGACTGGTTTGAATTATACCAACCTCTAGCATTTTTGCAATCATACATTCAATTTCAATCTTTGGACATAAGGATATATGTAAGGCCTAATGTTTGGAGGAACACTTCCTGGAATAAAATGAATAGCATGACCATGATCACGAATAGGTGGGAGTCCTTTGGGAGTTTTAAACACCTTGGAATGATTGTCCAAGACTTTTTGGAGATTTGGAGAAATAGATGATTTTGGTGTTGGAATTTATAATGAGCATAATTGTGCAATGACACCTCGTTGTTATTTATTCATAAGATTTGTCATGAAATTAGAGATTAATATCTTTCCCATCTTCCCTACAATACCGCGTAATTCAACTTCCTTTCCGTCCGAAATATATTTGAAGAAAATTTCTTGAAAATTAAAATCTATCGTCCCCAAAGATTGTAACCATTTTACTCCTAATACAACATCAGCACCACCAATTGGAATGGAAAGCATAGGAATATTCAATACATATTCCCCCATGGTTATCTTGATATTATGGCACTTTCCAAAGAAATTTACAGTTCCTCAATTTTCCACCATCACTTGACACTCTCATGCTAGGTATAGGAAGCAATTCAATTCCTTGGCTACCTTACAATGAATAAAATTATGGGTACTACCCGAATCAATAAGCACTATTACATTTTTCTTCTTGATATGTCCTTCTATATTTAGAGTTTGAGGAGTGGTAATTCCTGCCAATGCATTACATGATATGGTAAGATTCATTTATTCTTCCTCTAGGGTTGGTTCTTGGTGTATATCCTTTTCTTTTAAAGTTTCTTGTTCCTTTTCTTCCTCCTCTTCAGAATTTATGTAAAATAATTTCTTCTTAGCACACTTATGACCTTTAGTGTATTTTCTATCACAACTATATAAAATCCCTTTTGCTCTTTTTTCTTCCAATTTTTGTGCTGTCAACCTTGTAGGTTTTGGAAGTCTATGAGTGGCAACACTTCCATCTTTATAGTTGTGAGTGTTAGGCTTCTTTGTCACCATACTTTTTCTTTCAATTTTTCTTGCCAACCTGAATGCCTTCTCCAATGTATCAGGTTCCCAAAAGCGAACCTCATGTTGGATGTTATCCTTTAGAATCCCTATGAAGACATCAATCCTATGTTCCTCTGGAATATTATTTACCCTTATATTCAATTTTTGGAAGTCCTCAATGTGCTCCATCATTGAATCCGTTTGTTTGAGATTTATCAATTGGCTAAAGAAGGTGTTGCTCTTTGTGTCCTCATAATGTGCTATCATTTCCTCCATAAAAATTGACCAAGTGACCATTGGTTTATCAGACCAAAGCCATCGATACCATACAAACTAATTTTATTCTAAATATAAAGTTGTAATGCGTAACTTTTGTGTGTTTTGTGTATTATGGAGCTCAAATTATTGCTCCATTTGTAGTATCCAAGTTATCGGATCCTTGCCATAAAACATCCTCATATATTTCTTTGGAATATGGTGGGTCTTAAATCCAACATTAAAGTCTATGGAATCATGATTAACATTTCTTTTTTTCTCATCATGAGTTTCCTCTACTACTTTTTCGCCAATAGGAATCTTTTCTTGTAGAAACTTTGTCAAACCTTCCTTCAAACCTTTCATGTCTTTCTTCAAACCTTCCATGTTGCCTTCTATAACATCCATCTTAGCTTCCATGTCATTCTTAAAACCATCCATCTTAGCTTACATGCCTTTCTTCAAACCATCCATCTTAGCTTCCATGAATTTCTTCAAACCATCCATCTTATCTTCCATGTTGCCTTCTATACCATCCATCTTAGTGTCCACGCCATCAATCTTAGCTTCCATGCAATCAATATTAGCTTAAATTTCATTCTTAAAACCATCCATGCCTTTCTTCAAACTATACATCTTATCTTCCACACCTTTCTTCAAACCATCCATCTTAGCTTCCATTTCATTTTTTGTTACTCTTTGCGAGAACAAGAATTGTTGTGTGTGTTCTTGTAATTTTGATATATCATGTTGCACTTCTTCCTCTTCATGAGTCATAGTAGAGCCTTTTGATGGCTTATTTGGTGTTGAATTATTTTTAGGGGCCATTTTAGAACCCAATACTGATATATATGCTTCAATATGTCCTTGGAATCCCTTCAAACTGATTTTCCAAACAAGAATTATGCAATTTTAAAAGAAATACACACTTTTTCTTTCTTTTGAGGAGCTCGATATTGAATCTGATGTATCCCTGTGATTTCGAATCCCCAAGATTTTATCTTCGATCCTTTATCATCCTCTGAATCTTGTTTCCAATGCCACAAGTCTGGTTTGATTTGGATTCTTCAAGCCAAAGTTATGCCCAATCTGCCACGATGACCTAATTATGGACTGATTCGTTATAGTGAACTTTTGCAGCATGCCACAAATCACTGTTTCCTCCTTTGGCCCTGAAATCGATATATAGGAAATTAAATTCTGTGCGGTTTCGTCCAATATTTACATAATTCCAATCTTATTCTCATAGAGAGAGTTGTGATTATTTTTCCAAGGTGAGGTCTTTGAGATTAAATTTAGGAGCCTACAACAACCCTAACTTCCACAGATCATATCACCAAAAATATTGCGAAAAAGATCTAAAATTTTTACACGAAGTTCCTCAGGATTTCTTCGCAAATGGGTTTTATTTTTAGTGTCTGAACCTTCGTAGAAAAAATTTTATAGTGAAAATTCCACGATTACTTGTTTGAAGCAGTGAAACCCTAGAATCCAAAGCTCTGATACCAAATGTTATAAAAACGGCTCACAAAATAGAAGAAAAGATCGATCAACGATTTAAAAATCAGCCACTTTGAGGGGGAAACCCCTTTACATTACATAAATGAAAAATTCTTGGATGACACAAAGGAAAAAACCTCCTTTCTATATATAGGAGTCCATGGGGTCACAATATAATCATAGTCAACCTAACAATAATAATTTAAGGGCTCAACAATAACAATAGTGGGATATTATGGGGCACAATAATAACAATATGGGGACTAAATGGGTACAACCATAACAATAAGGAGGCTACACTAACAACAATAAGGGACTACACTAGTAATATAGGGCCCTAACAAATGACAAGTTGGATGTTATATATCTTATTTCCTCTTATTTCTTATTCGCTTTAGAAATCTATTTTGTTTTGAAGCTTTAGAATTTAAAATTTAAATTTACCCTTAAATTATTTTCTAGATTACGTTAAATATCACTTCTCACTAGTTAATTTCTACTTCTGGTGATTTTGTAATTTGTATATTTGTATATAATTATTTTGTTAATTTTTTTAGCAATTTGTAAATATTAGTATAGGACCCTTATGAGAGATTTTAACACTTTCTTTCCCTTGGGGAAGAAATTTTTTGGCTAATAGAGTCATTAAAATCGTTATGGATAACCATACCAAATGGCTTGGGTTAGATTTAAATAACCTCAGATCAGGTTGTTTCCTCTTGTTTACATATCGTCAATTATGCCTATTAACAAATGGTGCTAGAAGGAGGGCCTAATTAGACCTAATTTCCAAAGGGAGACATATGAGACCATAGACCACTCCCCAATCATTACTCGTAATCATTTGAATCCTCTTATGACTGAAGTTTCTTCCACCTCTCATCCTGGCCTCATTTCCACACAAAATTCTCCCTTTGTGCACACTGTCAGTGATCCCTCCACTCCTGCACCGTCTCTGTTCATATCTGAGATTGAAGATATAATTCAAAATTCACAGTTGGTACTAACAAGAACTCAGGACAAGATATAAATGGATAGAGATATTGAGTAGAAATTTCCTTAACATATTTCCTCACACATTGATTTATAGCTAGATGACCCCCTTGTGCTCATTCCCCAACAAAAATATTCCCAAACTACCAAAACACCTAATCATTTATTGCATGATATCTTTACTATCCAGGTTGATCATAATGAACAGGAGTTAGAATTACTTATTATTGAACCTCTATCACTTACAAAATAACAACATAAATTAGGATTAGGAGTAGTCGGTCCACCACGTTCACTACCTAGCTCATCCTCATCTTCTTCCAGTGAGGATTCTTCTAATGAAGAAATATTTTGGAACTCTTCATCGACGGAATAAAAAAACATCATAGACCTCCCAAGTTCCACCAAACATGGAAAATAACCCTCCAAATAATCCTACGATACCCTTTCTTGATCAAGATGCAGGTGTTGTATCGAGTCGCCAACACTCCTTGCCAAAAAATACCTAAAATTTTTAGCCGGGATTTACCCTGTTACTAAGCAACCTGGAGACAACCATATTACGAAATTAATGTTAGCTTTTAGGATAATTAATGTACAACACGAAGATTTTTTATGCAGAATATTCCCCTACACCTTCAAGGGTAAATCCTCCACCTGGTAATTTTCCCAACAACATATTGGGTTCAATTTGAGACTTCTTTTCTCCAAAAATTTGGTGAAGAAAAAAATCCTGAAGTATTGGTAATTGAATTGTCCAATATGAAAATAGATCAAAGAGAGAGGATCAAAGACTTTAGTCAAAGGTTCCTCGCTTTAAAGAACAAGATTCCTATTGAATCCGTGCCTACAAAAATATTATCGTTTCCTACTATGCCAAAGCCTTACTTGTTATCATCACCATATGGGTAAAAAGAGCTCAAACGAAAACTATTGAAGAAGCTTTTAAAGAATCCATTTCTATTGATAAATAAATTATCAATATTAAGGACACTCAAAGTGATCAAGCTTGTTCTTCTTTAAGAAATCTGAACCACCCCCTAAACCACCTACAACAAAGAAAGAGTAAGGATCCTTGAACCTTGAAAGTCTACAAAAATTCCTTAACAAATTATTTAAAGAAATTGATTATCTTAAGAATAAATTAGAAAGAGGACCCTTCAATAGGGGATATCATAAACCCCCTTTCAATAAGTGATTCTAGAGTTTTCAAAATAAGCCAACCCCTCCTATTGAAGGATTGAATGTTGAAGGATTGGAAAATATTCTCTGGGCTTTGATGTCAGGGATCAAATCATATTCTACAAAAAAATTAATGAACTAGATGAAAATGAATTGAAGAGGGAACGGATTTGGATGATGATAAATATAAACCTCCTCCCACCATGGGCCATTTTGTAGATCCAAGTCATGACTTATTTGAGGATAATTTTGAAACTATTTTTGTAAACCATCATCTTTATAACACCCGTAGCAAAAACTCTTCTGATGATCACAATACCTCAAATTGATCTAGATCTTGGGGGACCAAGATCTAAGAAACTGAAATTTTGAGGGAGAAAAATAAAACACTAATAAACTCTTTATTAAAATAATGATCAATCTCTACAACTACATTGTGGTGGACAAATCCCTCCTTTTACAAAATGACGCCCATTATTTATAGCCTTCTTGAGTTACAATACCATGGGTAAATACTATGGGAAAATACAATGGGTGGATACCAAGGGTAAATATCATGCATAAATACCATGGGTGAATGTCATTTTCCATTCGTATCACTCCTTCCCTGTTAGGAAGACATGATCCCCATTGTGTCTAGTTTCCTCCTAAGAAGTTGTTGTTGAATATGAGCCAATGAAGAGAATTTTTTTGTGTGGTTGTCTCATAACTATGGGTTTGTGGATAACCCAAAACCATGATGAATGAAGATCCGAGGATAGAGATACCATGTAATGCTTGTGAGAAAAATGTGATACTGATAGTGTGTAGCCTAGAAAATAGATTTCGATGGCAAGAGTTTTTTGTGGTTAACCCATAACCATGGGTTTGTGGGTGACCCATAACCATGATGAACGAGGATATGAGGATAGCGATACCCTAATAAATCATGGCCTCGAGATAGTTTGCTTTTTAGTATTCTTGGTAGAAATATGGTGGCTTATTTGGTGCCTTATCTTTTTAAGTTCTCACCATCCAATAAGACGTTGTAAATACTTCCTCTAAGTTCTCAAGTTTCGTGTTTCTAATTCCCATTGTTGTGATTTGATAGGAGATTGATTCATATGAATGTGCAATGCTGGTAACTTCTAATCCTAATACCCCACAAGCACCATGTAGCTTACGCATAGGATTTCCATTTTTTCCATTACCACCATATACATCAAACTTATAATTCTTAATTGATGAATTTATCTTTTATGTAGTGCCATTAATGGGAAATTTATTCATGTCTCGTCCATTATTTACCTTCAAGTAGTTATACATTACCACACCACAAAGAGAAATAGCACATCCAATGATGTTGAGGCATGTGATTGTCGACTCTGGGAAATATATTGTTGAAAGGGTAATCAATATCCAATATTTTAGACCACTAGCGACTCTAACAATGGCTAATCCATTCCGACCAATTACGATAAAAATAAATAAGTTTAGTGTCAATGCACAAAGAGAATTTTATAAAAAAATCCAAAAATCAAACTGCAATTTTTGAACCTCCATCTCAAACAAATCATTGTCAGGGTTAACATAAAAATGGAGGATTGTTATCTGCAAATTCTTTCTTTTTCTCGAGCATTAATGTATTTTCAATCTCATGATTAATATGAATTTCAAGCACTACACGAAATCTAACTGCTACAAATGGAAACCATTGTGCATGGTCCTTATGAAGAATAACATCATCATCTAGAAATAAGATCTGGTGTACCTTTGGATACGTCTCAGGAAAATAGAATAGAAGGTGATTCAACATAGACAAATATTTTATATCTCTAAAATTGATATTAGGAGCATCCTTTGTTGCATTTCCCAACTTATTCTCGAAGTAAAACCTTTGCATGTTATCATACTCAAGCTATCGCAAAACCAAAACATAGGAATAATTCAAGAACTTGTATTCATCAATGGCTTTAGACTCAACATGTGATCCATTTAGTGAGCAGAACCAGGTATTGTTAAAAAACATAGCATGATGGTAGACGTTAGGGTCCTCCCACTATGGCAGAGTGTCTCCTTTATCAATATAATTTTCAGGTTGTGATATTTGTTCCCTCATAGACAAGAAATGGATGTTCTTGGTGATGGCCTTAGCTGAAATTAATCCAATTAAAGACCCTAGTTGTTCACAACAAATATTATTTCCTTGATATTTTCAATCTTCCACTAGTTATCAAATGACTCCTTAGCGTCAACAATCAATTGTAGTGTGACATTGATCCTTTCTTTCACCTACTTCTCAAACTTCCTTAGTGTTTCTTCACTGATCATATCACTATCCATTAGAGCTCGATACTTACGTTTATTCATTAGTTATGTGTATTTTTTGGCCTGAACTATGAATATTTGAACCTGCTTCATTTTCTAAAGCTTAAGTTTGTGAGAATATATAGCATATGCATTGACCAAGTTGAGGTGTATATTTGTTTTCTTGAACAACAGATCCAATCGTGTTTTCATCGAATTTGATTTAAGGGCAAGGAAGTTCCTTTTGCTTATGCTGACAAGACCCATATCAAACTTGCCCAACGATGTGGATGAGAGATCGGCAGCAGCAATATCAATGTTTTCATCGCATGTGCACTTGACATAGATGTTGAGCTCAACGATACAACTTTAATAGTTTCCATCACCATTGAATGCATCATAGTCCCTGGTGTACTATATGTGGAGCGTGAAGTAATTCACGAGAGGGACAAGCCCTAATCTATGGTCCAAGAATTTGGCCATGATATCCACTAGCTCGATGGCCACAGTGGTAAGCTCTACTATCATCACCCTATGGATCCTATTGGAAACACTCATGTTAGTTCCCTTCAACTCTAACTTCATGGAATCTGGTCCCAATTCTTTGATTTCCACGGGAGAAATCGATCTCGGGTTGGAATTGGGATTCAAAAGCACCACCACAGCCACCAATGACAAAATTTTATAGGTTGGAAAAGATGTTGTTCATAGAGCCCAAAATTTTTGGTGAATGCATCAACATGAATATTGTATGTACTAGGAGAGAACCTTTTAAGCGACTCAATCGCACATGGAGTGAAATACTCATATGTTGAAGCAAATCCAATATATTTGTAGGAACCAAGATTTAAGCACCTATGCATCTTTCTAGTTCAGGCTAGTACTTTTGTCATTTGAATAATTTTTCATCACATCTATCCAAGCATCTGATGTAGTTGCAATAGGCATGTTGAAACAAGCTTGAATGCGATGATACAACCTGTAGGTGTAAAAGTCCTCAAAGTTCGACAAAGGAATGGAGCATATCCCTCTAGAGTGGACCGATCTGACTTATTGAAGCTTCTAAAGGAATCCCTCATATGCCCAAACAAAAAATTTAGCATTCCATAACTAAAATACATTATAAGAGCTATGAAATAAGGGATTGTAACTATGTTGACAATAAATAGAATACCGCAACTAAAGCCCCCTCCATTAATTTCTATTATTTATACGAATCGATGCTTTCTTCCCTGCACTAAGAAAACATAGCCCAATGAATCTTCCAAAGTGGTTCGCACTCCCAACTAATAAAAAATTCCTAATAAGAATGGAAAGAATCAACAGTGCATGTTCCTCTTCATCCCTCCAAGGTCGAGGTCAGTAGTGGCCAATCAAAATTTTGATTGTTTCCATTTTTGGTTGTCTCTTCTTGTTAAATATCGTACAAAGCCTACATTTACCTATCAAACCCTTCGCTAGCGTGGTATTCACCTGAGTGAATTGGATTCAAACCCTCTACGAAGAAACCCTCTTCACGCACATGATCGAGATTGAATTGTGGATTGACCATTTTGAGACCTTGATTTCCATTGAGTCGTAACCCACCCTGATACCATTGATCCAAATCTTGGGGGACCAAGATATGAGAAACTGAAATGTCGAGGGAGTAAAAGAAAACACTATGAAACTATTTATTAAAATAATGAGAAATAACTACAGTTACATTGTGGTGGACAAATCTCCTATTACAAAAGGAGGCCCATTATTTATAGCCTTCTTGAGTTACAAGACCATGGATAAATACCATGGTCGGATACCATGGGTGGATACCAAGGGTAAATAACATATGCAAATACCATGGGAGGATGTCATTTTCTATTCATATCACAACTTCAACCAAAACCAAGAATTCAAAGAAATGGGTTGAAACACCTAAAAAAATTTGTTGCATATTTGGAATATGATCCCATAGAAGATATTTAAAAGTTGAAATCCAATATTTTGATTTATGATTTTCTGAAATTCCCTCCCATACATCAGAAAATTCAGTAGAAACTGTTTTAAATTTTAGGTAATAAAAAGGTTGGCTTTCTCATGAGGAAATGGCTAATTTTGATATATCTATAATAGGTCTAGTCTCTATTAAGAAGCACACCTTAGGTAATCCTACCACACAAACAAAGAAATATAATGTTCCTCCCTTTTTTCTGAATTTTGAAATTTATAATAGAAACATGCATAATTGTATGGTTGACTCTGGAGCTTCCTCCAATGTCATGCATCTATCTATTTGTAAGAAAATTAATGCAAATATATATTAAGCCATATGAAATTAAAATTGGTCAACTTTATTGTACAAATGTTAAATTCATGGGAGAAGTAATTGATGTGCTCATCAGACTATCTTCTGATCAAAGGATTCACCAAGTAATAGATATTTGTGTTGCTGACATAACTGAATTTTATGGGTTGTTTTTAAGTAGGGATTGGTCACAACACTTGAATGGTTACTTTGCTATAGATTTGTCCCATTTATGGCTACCTTGGAATAGCCAACCTAATAAAATAAGGATCAATAGGGAGAATTATACGAAACATATTATTACTGACCTAAATGATCCAAATGAACCAATCTTAGTCAATTATTCTATTTTGGGAAATTTCGACATTGACACATTTTTTGGGAACTTTACTGTTGAAAATTCTCCTTTTTCAAACTCACAACAACAATATTATCTCGCATCTTGTACCTAGTTGGTAGCACCAAATAACACTTCAATTGATGTTAATACAATGAGAAATGGTGAAAATTATGAACTGTGGATTTCATTATTTGATAGATCTAGATCGAAACAAGGTGTTGGTGTTGGTTGTTTGTTGCTTGATTCCAAAGGAAATAAGATGTTAATTGCATGTATATTAGAATTTGATTGTAAAAATAATATTGCAGAGTATGAATATCTTATTCAAGGACATAAAAAGGCAATTGATCTTGATGTAAAATTGTTGACTATCTTTGGTGACTATAAAATCATAGTTAATCAAGTATGGAATTCCATTCATTGTGTTTCTGCTCATTTAAAGAATTATCAAATAGAGGTATGGAATTTATTTTCTAACTTTTTAGATTTCAATATCAATTCCATTTCTAGATATAGTAATTAGGAAGTAGATTTGTTAGCACATGTTACATCTAGATTAATACCTATCAAAGGCTTTGTAACAGGTTCATTTTTTGTTGAGTTAATTTTCAGACCATCTATTCCCGACAATGTTACTAATTGGCATGTGTTTAATGATGACCAACAGGTTATTGACTTTCTCCATATGGAATATAATTTTCAATATGTGGTAATTGATGAGATCACCCATGAAGAAAATCTCTAGAATTTTTCAGAAATTCATGAACAACGATCATTGGAAGATACATTCAATCTAGTACTCTCGACCCTAAAATCTATTGTTAGGTTAGAAAATTTTTATGATCTTCATGATAAATTTAAATGGGTTGTGAATGGAAAATGAATAGTTCCTCTATGCTATATGAAACTATCAATCTAGGACTTGAATCCAATCCAAAAAACATAAACTTAGGGACCGATTGTACTGAAAAACAAAGATCATATTTCATCTTACTATTCAAGGAATACAAAGATGTGTTCTCTTGGATATATAATGATTTGAAAAAAATTGACTCTAATATAATGTAGCACGTGATTTTATTGAAACCCCAAACAAAACCTTTTCAACAAAAATTTAGAAAAAATGCATCCCAACCTTGAACCTTTTGTTAGAAGTGAATGAATAAACTTCTAGCTGCTACAATAATATTTATTGCATGTCATACTTAGCAGGTTTCTAATATAATTCCTATCAGAAATAAAAATATGGATATTCAACTTTGTGTTTATTTCTGCAACCTTAATAAATCCTTAGATAAAGAAAACTATCATATTCCACATATGGAGAAGATTTTACAGCATGTCTTTGGTTATGATATGTGGTCCTTATTGGATTCAACCAGGTTATTGTCTCTCCTACATATCAACTTAAAACTACTTTTAGAACTCCATGGGGAACTTTTTCCTATAGGAAGATTCCATTTGGGATAATTAATGTCATGGACACCTTCCAGAGCGTGATTGATATTTATTTCTTTGGTTTGATAAATGAAACAAATTTTGTTTATTTATATGACATCAGTGTGTACTCTAAAAGAAGATCATATCACCTATCAGATATAAGAAATGTATTTGAATGATGTAGAATATTTGGCATATCCCTTAATCCTAATATATCCATATTTTTCATTACTAATGGTAACTTGATTGGTTTCATTTTCTCAAAAAGTGGAATGAACAAGAAAAAATCCATGCAATTCTTTTTGGGGAATAGAAATTTTGTAAGAAGATTCATTTCTAGTTTCTCTGAGATTGTGAGACCACTACAAAATTTGATTAAAAAGGACTTGTAGGAATTTACAGGGCCAGTTCCTTAGATCAAAAACCAAAGGTCACCACTCACAAACAGATCACAAATCAGTACACCAGTATTTGACGTAGTGAAAACCCTCAAAGAGGGAAACAGTCCATGGTTTGAGCCAACGCGGCCACTTCAGGAAATTTATTAGTATAAAGAAATAAAATTTACATAAGCTTCTCTCATAAACGGTCATCGGAAAAATGACCCTCCATGCTCTTTAAATAGAGATCATGGACTAATCGGGTGTTAAGTCACAGATCAAGTGTTGGTAATACCGAGGAGAGAATGAACCGTCAAATCACTACATATCGTGACCATCGGATTATTAGTTACAAAAGTACATAGTAAAGAAACACACTTTACCTAACTCTATGCTAGACCAAGTTATACTTAATTATTTCCTATGTGTCGGAATATCCTAACATCCCCCCTTAAGAAAACTTGGGAGAGGATTGAAGGATTTAAAAAGGTGATACAATAGGATAAGGAAGGAGGAATTAGAGCCTATCCCCCATTAATGATAACTTTCCTAAAGTCCAATCATAGATCGAAGTTTGGTAAACTTCGGTTCTGTGAGAGTATTTGTAAATATATCAACAACTTGATCATTGGTTGAACAATAGTGCACTTCAAGAACACTATCATGAATGAGCTTTCTGATGAAGTGTATGTGTAGCTCAATGTGTTTCATGCGTTGATGTTTAACTGGATATTTGCATAGTTTAATGGCACTCTGATTATCACACCAAAGTGTAGGTGGATGCTACTGATGAAGACCAAATTTGGACAGGATCTGACGAAACCACATGGCTTCCTTGTTGGCTTCAACAGCACCACAATACTTTGCTTCTGCTGAAGAAAGAGATATGGCACTTTGTTTCTTACAAGACCATGTAATAGGACATGAACCAAGAGTGAATACATAACCTGCAGTAGACTTTGGATCATCAAGGTCACCAGCCCAATCAGAATCAGTGAAACCAAACAACAATGGATATGTTCGTACACTGTAATGAATCACGAACTGAACTTACCTCGAATATATTGAATTATTATTTTAGCTACTTTCCATTGACTTTCATTAGGTATGTGCATAAACCGAGCAACAAGACAAACGGAAAAGGAAATTTCAAGATGGGTATGGGTTAGATACAGAAGTTTACTAACAATTTGACGGTATAAGGTAGCATCAACTTCAGGGGAAGTACAAGTGACTGAAATCTTGACTCAAGACTGAAAGGGAAAATTTGTTGGCTTATAGTCTTCCATGTGAAGTGGTGTAGCATATCACAGGCATAATTGGACTGAGAAAGGGTAATAACTTCTTTGGATTGCAAGACTTGAAGACCAAGGAAATAATACAAGTGTCCTAAGTTTGTCATTTCAAACTTCTTTTTGAGGCTATACTTTGCATGGTTTATATCGGTGGGATCACTACCAGTAAGGATAAGATCATCAACATGAATAACAAGGATGATTAAGGACTTACCCACTTTCTTGGTGTAGACAGTGTTGTCGGAATAACATCTAGAAAATTCATTATCTAAGAGAAAGCTATCCATTTTGGCATACGAAGCTTGAGGAGCTTCTTTGGGACCATAGAGAGACTTACTAAGGCAAAAAACAAGGCTAGACTCTTTTTGAATAAATCCAAGGTGTTGTTCCATGTATATTTCTCCATACAATTCCCCATGTAAGAAGGAAGATTTAACATCCATTTGATGGACTTCCCATTTAAAGGAGGCAGCAAGGGAAATAAAAAGGTGGATAGAATTCATTTTAGAAATAGGGGAGAAGGTTTCAGTGTATTCAATGCCTTCAAATTGTGAAAATACTTTAGCAAAAAAATGAGCTTTATGTTTATCCACTTTTCCATATGGTCCAAACTTTGTTATGTAAACCCATTTGCATCTGACAAGTTTTCTTCCCTTTGGAAGAGGAACAAGATCCCAAGTATATTTTTCTAATAAGGAACGATATTATCCATTCATAGTTGCATCCAAATCTGGATGACCTAAATATTCTTTAAAGGTATCTGGATCATGATTTTCTGGAACTTGAGCCAATAAGGAAGAGGCTCTGTCGAAATGAGAATGTGTACGACATTTATATGTAGGGTCACCTACAAGAGAACCTGTTGCATCCCAAGAAGAGCGGACCCATTTTGGAATTTGTAGAGTTGAAGGAAGATCTTATGGAGGAGGATTTTCATCCTCGTTTTCATCATATGAAGTAGAAGGAATGTTATCAGAAGTAAAAGAGATAGAGAGAGGTGCCGCATATGCCAAATCAGGCTCGCGGTCCAAAGGTGGCACACTCGCCGAACTAGGCTCATAGGCCGATATATTTTCATCAAGTTTTACATATCTTCTAATGATTACATTTTTTTATTTGGGTTGAAGAATTTTATATTCTTTGACATCTTTAGAATATAAAAAAAAAAATGCATTTTTCACTCTTAGGTTCTAAGGATTTATGTTTCTCATCTAGAATATGGGCCCAAGCTTCACTTCCATAAACACAAAAGTGACTTACATATGGTTTGATTGAGCTCTGGGATTTTTCTAGAGTGATATTCCTTAAAACCTTAGTAGGAGTGTGATTTACTATGTAATTTGCACAATTAATTTCTTCTGCCCAAAAATTAAGACTAAGTCCTTTTGATTGAAGCATATAATTAGTCATTTCGTTTAGAGTGCAATTCTTCCTTTCAACTATACCATTTTGTTGTGGAATATACAGAACAGTATGTTTCAATTGAATTCCATGCTTAGTGCAAAATTTTATAAATTTGGTGTTAACATATTCTCCTCGATTTTCAGATATTAACTTAAGAATGTGATGTCCAGATGGTTTCTCAACAAAGGCCTTAAAGGCCAAGAACATGTTAAAAACTTCACTCTTTAGTTTTAAGAAGTATGCCCATGTGCGTTTAGAAAAATAATCAATGAAATTTAAGTACTTGTAGCTAGAGAGAGAAACAATTGGAAGTCGACCACATAAATCATTGTGCAGAAGCTGCAAAGGGACTGAAGTGTGCCAAGAGGCATGTTTGTCAAAACTATCCTGATGATTTTTTCTGACTACACAACTGGAACAAACACCATCTCAACAAGATACCATAGGAATACCTATCACCATATTTTATTTACATATAGTTTGAAGAGAGCGATAGTTTAAATTACCAAATTGCTCATGCTAAAGTTTTCTCACTTTGTTATTATGAGCAACAAAAATGTCGGGAAGACATGATGACCCAAAGTTGTTAAACGTATACAACCTTGTGGAATCATCAGAAATGCCAATAGCTAAAATATGTCTAGGATATCTTAGGTCCTTAATTACAACATCATGAGGTGGGAATTCTACGATTTCCCTTCACATGAATGAGTTATCTGATAAACAGATAGAAGGTTGCAAGACAAGGTAGGAACACATAATACATTATTAAAATGACCATTATCTAGATGAATTTTTACAGACCCTACAACACTAATATATCTATCATCACCAACATAAATATTTTTTGGTGTTACAATCATTTAAAGAAGAAAACATGGCTTTACTTTTGGCCATGTGGTAAGAGGCTCCAGAATCAGTGAGTCACTCATGAGAATGAGAAGGAGAAGAAACATTCAATGCATAACCAAATCTTGATGCTTGATAACCACATGAAAAAATTACCATTCCTAAATATTAAGTTGAAGAGTTCTCCAAATGGATTTTGTGCTTCTTCATTGTTGCTTCCAAGGCTTCCATCTTCTTAAAACATTTTGAATCTATGTAACCATCATGATTACAAAAGGTGCAATTTCTATTTGTATTATTCCCTTTGTTTTTATTTTCCTTATCAGTTTTTTGAGTTTCTTTTTCAGTTTGCGAATGAGATTGCTTAAGACCCTTGCTTGGTTTAGGAACATCCTTTTTAGGATTTTGCTTCGTAGGATTCTTTGGATCTAGTTTTTTTTTGGGTGCTAATGATTTCTTAGAAGAGTTTCTGGTATTAATAATACCAAGGTGTAAGAGTTTTTCTTGTTCTCTTATCAAATAATTGCAAAAGGCAACAAAATATGGGGACTTGTAGGGTGTTACTTGAGAAATGAGGGTTTCTCTAGTGGAATGGAAAGTGGAAACAAATATAGAGTATGCAAGGTCTAGCTTAGCAAGAATGGAATAGATAATACTACCATGTTCCTTTTTTCCCTTACAACCTTCTAAAATAAGTCTAAGGGTCTTGAATTTGGAAAAAAAAATCTTCAATAGAGGAGAAATTATTCGGGTCCAAAGTAAGCAACTCATTTTCAAGTTAGTGGGCTTTGATTTCATTTTAAAAGCCAAAAACAGTAATTAGTTTTTTCATAGCTTCATCAGAGGAGTCAATTTCTTGGATATGAAATCTAAGATCTTAAGCAATGGACATTCATATAAACCCTCGTGCTTGATCTTGTTGTTTTTTCCATTTAGCCTGTTTATCTTCATTGGTGGGTTTAGATTCCAGTCCTAAGGCTATTCTATAAAGCCCTTTACTTCTAAGTAAGTCTACCATGTAGGATAGCCATTGGAAATAATTGGTGTTTTTAAGAATAATTGGGCATGCACTTTCCATTTTTTAAAATTAAAGTTGTAAAGGTTGAAACTAACTGTTCCAATGGAAGGATTTCGAAAAATTAGGTCGATTAAAAAAAAATGGCTTTGAAAACGGCTTCTAGATAAAGAAGTTGTGTCTTTTTGAAGAAAAGTTGTAGTAGATGCCAAGTAGTCATGTGATAGGTTGAAATTTGATGATCAAGTTGTACTTTAAAAAAAAAAAAAATTCCCCCTTTCCAAACTTAATATAATAAGCTCACTTTTTTTTTTTTCTTTTAAATACTACTTTATGTGACCCAGTTTTATAAATAAGTGAACCATTTTTACAATGTTACTTTATGAACCAATGACCAAGTAGACAGTAACTTAAATAAAATATAAACCGACTTTAGACTATAAATGACTCACTTTTTATAATGGGTGAGAAACACTACTACATGAAGTAATTTTAAAACATAAGTTACATGCGTTTTTTTTAACTTGACAAAAAACTCCCTTTTCAAAAAAACAACTTGAAAAAAAACCCCTTTTTTTCTAAAAAGTAACTTGACAAAAACGTTTTTTAGAAAAAGTAATTTGAAAAAAAAAAAATAGAAAAAGAAACTTGACAAGAATACTTGAACTCAAGACCTATATTCTCATAAAGTAACTTTAGACCAAGTAAGCTAGTAAAAAGATTTAGTAATTATTATAAAGGAGGAATTTTTATTTTATTTTTTTTCCTGCAAAAAAAAAATCATGCAAATATATATATATATATATATATATATATATATGCAAGTCTTCCAGCAAAATGTTAAATTTCTGGTTAGTCCATCCGGAAACTAAATGTTTTTCTCGTTATTTCTAGTTTCCTAAGATCGCACAAAGTCGTGGGAAAAGAGCATACATAGGATAAAAATCGTGTCTTCATGTTTCTGGTTTTCCAGATCACACATAGCACAGAGAAAAGAGCATACGCAGAGAAGAGGGTATATATCTGGTAATAGAAAAAAAAATGACTATAAACCGAAATAAAACAGAGAGATAAATAAATATAGCTGCAAAAAAACATTTATACCTCCATATCTAAAATGGCATAGCTTGGGCAACCGGAAACCTTTTCGCATGAAACGAAAGGGGTTCCTCACTAGAATAGAAACTTCAAACAAAATAAAGCAGTTCTCTCAGCCTGAAAGTGGTCAGAAATAGTAGATATAGAAAATGGTAGTCGCATGCAGTCAAACTGGCTTTGGATTTGGATCAACAATGGATGCAGCCTCAAAACAGCTCTGATACCATGTAGGAATTTACAGGGTCTGTTTCTTATATCAAACACCAGAGGTCACCGCTCACAAACAAATCACAAATTAGTACACCAGTATTTGATGTGTTTAAAACCCTCGAAGAGGGAAACAGTCCACGGCTTGAGCCAACATGGCCACTTCAGGTAATTTATTAATATAAATAAAGAAAATTTACATAATCTCCTCTCATAAACAGTCACCAGAAAAATGACCCTCCATGATCTTTAAATAGATATCATGGACCAATCAGGTGCTAAGCCACGAATAAAGTGTCGGTAATACCTAGGAGAGAATGAATTGTTGGATCACTAGATATCATGACCATCAGATTATAAGTTACAAAAGTACATACTAAATAAACGCACTTTACCTAACTCTAGGCTAGACCAAGTTATAATTAACTATTTCCTATGTGTCTAAATATCCTAATAGGACTATGTTTTCAAATGGGGTGAACAGGAAAAATAATCCTTCATTATATTTAGGCAAGACATGTCTAAATCACCTACTCTGATGAGTCCTAAATTTTCTAAATACTTCACTATGTATACTTTTGCATCTGATAAATCCTATTTTCTTTTTCTCAACCAAAAAAATGATCAAAATTATGAAATTCCCGTCTTGTTTCTGAGCTCTAATTTTAAAGGGGTGGAATTGAATTATTTAGTTGCAGATAAATAAGCCTTTGTTCTCTTTAAGGAAGTAGAACATTTTATACCATACCTATTGAAATCCAAAACTAAATTAATTGTCTGTCATACAGTAGTTAGAAACTTTTTGGTCCAAATAGAGCTTTGTAAGAAGAGATCCCACTAGATGGCAGCTCTCTGGGAATATGACCTTGAGATTAAATCTGGCCAAATTTTTAGAGGACAAGGGCTTTGTAAGTTAGTTGTTGAATATGTTAATGTTCCTAATGAAGATTTATATTATAATTATCAAGCATTTTTACATTAGAATAAAATTTTATGTGTTTTGGATAATCCTAACTCGTGGTATACTGATATCAAATTTTTTATGATGCATGGTACTCCTCCTCAACATTTGGATGTGAGGAAAAGAAGAGAATTAAGATTGAAATCAACTCCTTTTTAGTTGATTAATAACATTTTTTCAAGAAAAATTGTGATGGATTTTTGCATCGTTGTTTGGAACGAGAAGATTCTGAAAAGGTTTTGAAAGAAAATTTACAATTAGATCTAGTCAGAGGCCATTTTAGTAAAGATTCCACAACAAATAAAGTGTTAATAATTGAATATTATTGGCCTAAATTGTTTAAGGATGCCCATGTCTTAGCTCGAAAATGTGAAATTTCCATAAGGCTACTACTAAAGTGTAGAAGTTTCCTTTCCTTTACAACCCATGTTTATTGATTCTCCTTTCCAACAATGGGGCTTGGACAGTGTTGGTCCTATCAACCCTACTCCATATATTTTGTTAGGTCTCCGTAGTTTTCAAGATTGGCAAGTACAAATGCTGCAGATCCTACATCAAAACCACTTTGGAATCTGAGGATCTAGCCATCCTAGATTCAGAGAGGGATCTCTCTATATAAGTATTTAAGGATATGATTTTTAAAGTCTTTAAATATATTTTTAGGCTAGTTGTGAAGAACAAGGGTTTGTTTGTTTTTGGTTGGGCAGGATAACTTGAAGATGAAGGAAGTCTGTATGAAGGGTGAAGGTGTGAGCAAGTGAAAGAATGGTTCAGCTGATAATATAAGAAAGGAAAAACATCAATCCATAGGGCTATGGAGTCATAATAGGATTTAATTGCACAGCAAGGTTCAAGAGTGGTCCATGGGGCAAGTCATCTATGTCAAAGGATCTCTTTAAGTTGATTTTATGGAATGAAACACTAAGAAAGTGAGGAAGCAAACATATAAGAAAACAAAGAGCAGCTTAAGATCAAGTAAGGACTTTTAACCTAGCCTGCTTTCAGCATACTCAAAGGAAAGACACAAAGCAACCTAAGATCAGGTAAGTACTTTTAAACTAGCTTGTTTTTTATATACTTTATAAAGGAAATTTTTTGAAAAAAAACAAAGAATAGCTTAATATCAAGTAAATACTTTTAACTTAGCCTGATTTCAGCATATTCTCAAAGGAAAACTTTCATGATGAACATAAAAATAGTCTAGGATCAGGTAAGTACTTTTAAACTAGCCTACTTTCAACATATTTTTAAGGGAACTTTTCAAAGCAATTGTTGGAGAAGAAACCAGAGGACAAGGCTAATCATAGACTTGTCTAGCTCAATCTTTAATTAGAAAACCTATCAAGAACATTCAAAGAAAATATCTCAAGTTGTACTCAAGAAACATGGGCTTACCAACACTTCACTAGTTATACTCTATTGAATTATCCTCAAATAAACAATCAGCAGAAAACATAAAGGATAAAGATTTATCAGTAAGATTTAGGGTACCTTTAGAAGTAAATCCTAATCTATATTTGCTATTATTTATCAGAGAAAAGTGGACAGAATGAAAACACAAAGAAAATAACAATTACAGTGAGAAACACATCACCATTGACATAGACCAGGATCCCATAAATCAACTGTTTGTATTTGATGTACAAACCAGTTACAATCTTCAAAGTCCAGTGGGTCTCTACAGCTTCAAACTTCTCATATCATCTTATGTATCTTCAATTACAAAACAGAGCTACAGCATGCTTCAACGGCTATTTACATTCAAGAGGTATCCAAAAACCAACCTCTATACTGTCTTCTACAGAAGTATTTATAGAAGAATGAGGAGGTGGAGTGTAACAAAGAGTCCTTTGTGCAATTAATACAGAGTAATGGTTTCTATACCTTTGGGAGGCTTAAGGGAGAAGTTTTCAAATGTTTATCTCTATTTTAATCAATCTTACATTAAATTTCATCACCTTTAGTCACTTTTTTTTACTTTGGGGGCTTTTGGTAGGCTGGTAGTTAATTTTGAGCTGTCTTTAAAAATATCCCTGACTGTGTCATTAATTTGTAGTCTTTAGATGAAATTAGCTTGCAGGTGGCAGTTTTGAGGATTTATAGCCTCAATGATGTGGCATTTGGAGGCCCTTGTCAGCTTTAGTGGTTTTAAACACGTTCCTTTAACTGCCTGTACCCATCCTACAACCGCGTTTAAATATTAAACTGCAGGATTAAGCCTTAAAACATTCACCTTTATGCATTAATCCTTTTCACTTTGATTGTTCGATGGATTTCCCTTTAATCCATTATTTTAACCTTTAATTCATTGGTTAAATCTTCAAATCTCTGGCTTTTGTCTTTAATCTCTGATCTTCAAGATTTACCCTCACTGGTCTTCTTCTTTGTTGTGTGCAGGTGGTTTATAGTGCGGTGGAGGGTTTAAGGATATGACCAACGCTTACACAGCACTGACCAAACCCTTGGATGAAACCAGGCAATCTTCTCCCTTCGTGATTTAACCTTCAAACATGGAATACTTTGGCTCTGTGCCTTTGCGAGTTGTGGACAGGGTTTCCGCTCCAAAAACCATGATAAAAATCTACAACAAACAACAACAAAAAACATTATAAAAACCTGAAATGTAGGGGTTGATTGCTTAGGAGGCTGGCGAAGCGGAGGAGCAGTGCGGAGGGGGTGATTATGAAGGTGGAATAGTTTTATTGAGGAAAACCGGAGAGAATCTAGTTCAAAACTGTATTTGGCGCGAATTTGGGCAAACGTGGTTTTCGAAATACCACAGGTGGTTTTCGCGCGACCCTCGGGCGGTAAATGGTTTTTCCCGGAGGGAACGCGATCCAATTGTATCGCGCCACATGGCCTTTTCAATACCGCCGGTATCGTGTGATTTTGGAATGTTAAATCTCAGACGCAAAAGTTATGCAATATGAGATAACGACCGTTGGATGAGAAGGGGCAGATCCAATGGTCGGGAGAGAATGCGACGCGAAAGGTGCGCAGGTGAAGGAAAAATGGAAGCCAGGTGTCAAAAAATGACTAGATGGGCGGCACGATAGAGGATGGTGGGTCCAAAGGTGTCGGGCTGTCGGATTGAATTAGGACCATGGGATCTAACAAATCAACGGCGGAGATTTGATTTATAGGGTGAATGGATGGGATTTCGTTGGGCGGGTAGGGGAAGAAAAGGAAGCATCATGACCGTTGATCTTTGAAGATCGATGGTCGGGATTACTTGATGAAGAGGTAATGTGGAAAAATAATGAAGGAAATGGAAATGGGGAAATTATTAGCGTCGTTAGATCAAGGCTTGAGGCCTATGATCTATGGCTAGGATTCATCTGTCGAGTAATAAGGATGGCGGGGAAAATGTAAAGGAGAAGGGGATAAAGGCAAAGTGCTGGGCAGTGGTCCCTTTAAGGAGTAGGTGACCAGGGGCCAAAGGTTAAAGGAGCTTATCGCATCGGCGGGGGAACAAAAGGGAATGGGAGAGGAAAATCAGTAATGCCGATGCGATGGGGCTCAAGATAGGGCCTGGAGTATGATCATATGGCGGGGTATGTGACCAAGAGCGGAGGAGAAGGGGGCTTATCGAATCAGCAGGGGGAAGGGGAAGGGAATTTTATCGATATGGCGATGTGACATGGTCTTTGTGATGCAATGAGCGCTTAGCGCCCGGTCACGGGCTTGGTTTTATGAAGAAAAGGAGCTGGGGCCAAAACGAAATGGGGCTAAAACCTCTTAAAAGTGCAGAAAAGCTTTGTAAAGGTCTTTTAATGGGTTTTTATGATTTTTCCAAGTTCCGATAGTTAAAAAGGAAAATATTTTAAACCATAACATAGGGTTTTATGGTTCAAAAGGGATTTTGAAGGGTTTTTTTTTTGGAGGAGAATGAAGGGGAAATTAGGAGGAAAGGGGATTTTTCAGGGAAAAAATGGAGGATGAATAAGGGCAAAAATGAGTGAATGAAATGATGAAAATGGGGTTGTTTAGGAAATAGATTTCTTTGGGAACATCAGTATTTTGAAAGGAACAACACATAAGGAACAACATTGTTTTAAGGAACAGCAATTTAGGGAACAGCAGTTGTTAAGGAATAGCAGTTTAGGGAACAGCACATAAGGAACAACACTGTTTAGGGAACAACACATAAGGAACAGCTCAAGACCTATTTTAGCCATCATTTGATGTGACAAAATTTACTAATGGCTAACAACGGCTCCACTTGGGGATGGTAGCTCCTTGGAGGTGTCAAGAACTTCAGAATTTCATCTTTTGGATGCAGACCTATGCCTTATCCATTGAACACCTTTTTCTTCTTTGATCATGCTACTTTTAAAAGATGATCAATACTTATATCAAACAGAATGATTTATTTCCCAAACAAATACCTACACAGCCTACTTCCTAACATTTTTTCTTCAGCTGGTGCATTTGGACTTGCAGACCTTAAACATCAAATTTTTATTCTTTTGAAAGCAGGAAAAACTAATCTAAATCTACCCTTATTTCTTCCATGAGTTCAGATTAAACTTTTGAACTCATAAATTCTCTACCTAAGCTACTATCTACCAGGATTAGACTGTCTGGAAAATTTTATTCTCTATCTTCTAAAACAGAAATTTAAAACACAGTCAAATCAGGATTAAACAGTCTGATTTGTTGTGGGACTATGGCATAAAAACAAGTTGCACATAGACTTTATTTGCAGAAATTTAAAGTAGAACTGTGAAGGCTTAAGATCTGAAAATTTAAAACCTCCTTCATTTTTGCTTTTAGCTCTGATTTTGATCTTTTTAGAGTTGTTTTTCTTTTCTCTTGGTTCAGATTTTGAGCATATAAGAACCGATTCTTCATCACACTTTACAGGTTCAAGTTTTAAGCTTGTTTGAACCACTTTTTCTATCCTAATCTATTTTACTGATAAGCCAAGATTGAACAGTTTGGAAAATCTTCTTCACTAATTTATCAGCAAAAAATTTAAATCTATCTTAGTCATGATTAGGCTGTGTGACCAAAATAGCAGTGTTGTTTTTGGTAGTGGCATTTAAGCTTGCACACTTTCAGATTTCTCTTTTTGGTATGGGGCTATACCTTTCTTGTTTTATTTCTTCCCTCTTTTTCTCTTTCTATTGTTTTTTGTATTTTTCTTTTTCTAAAATGAAAAACAGTGATATATACAATGAATAAAAGTTTTGAAACTACAAAATATCAGTCAATGAAAATAATGTTTGAGGACCCTGCCATTAATAGGACCTCCAAAGTATTCAGCTCCATCCAATTCTTGCAGAAAAAATGCATTGTTTCCAATAGCAGATTGGATGAGATAAGGGCCCTGCCATAAGTTATCAAATTTTCCATGTTTTCCCTTATCTTCTCTTCTTGAATCTCATTTCAAAACTTTATCACCAATTTTTAAATCACTTGCCTTGGTTCTTTTGTCAAACAGCTTCTTGATGTTTTCTTATAGTTGTTGTGCTCTAATGTACACTTCCTCTCTGGTTTGTTGTAAATATATAGTCTGATTTATTCTTCTTGTCATATCATTATCTTCAGACTGAACTTCTTGTATCAGCTTCATGACTGGCACTCCTAAACTGGTTGGAAATATTGCATCAGTTCCATAAACTATATGGTAAGGAGACATCCTAATTGACTTCTTAACTATAAATCTGTCTGCCCATAAAGCATGTACTAGCTTATTGTGCCGTGATTTCTTGTTATCTTCCAGCAACTTCTTGATAATGTTTACCAAAATTTTATTTGAGGATTCTGCAATCCCATTACCTTGAGGGTAATAAGCTGTAGAGTGGCCCAATATAATCTGATATTTATGACATAATTATACCATCTTTTTAGATCCAAATGCAGCAGCATTGTTAGTTATGATCTTCCTAAGACAGCCAAATCTAGACAGTATATGATTTTCAAGGAATGAAATGATGACTGAGTCGGTGGCATTCCTATAGGGGATGGCTTCTATCCACTTGGTAAAATAATCTGTTGCTGTGAGGATCCATCTATGTTGGGCAGATGAGGGAGGATGGATTTCCCCAATGAAGTCTAGACCCCACTGCTGAAAAGGAGCTTCAACAGTGATTGGTTGCAGAGGTAAGGGAAGCAACGTTCTTTTTCCTTCAAATATTTGGCATTTGTGATAGGAAATAATCATCTTATGAACATCTTGGAAGAGGGTGGGCCAGTAATAGCCAATTTTAAGGATTTTTTTAGCAGTTGACTTCCAGTAGAGATGGCCCCCACATTCTCCTTCATGAAACTCGTGCTTGATCTTATCTGCATCATTCTCAGGAAACAATTTAAGCAATAATCCACTAGCATTTTTCCAATATAAAAATTTATTCAAAATGTAGTAATGTACAGCTTTCAACTTTAAGAATCTTGCCTTTGTTCTAGACAAACCATGGGGGACATTAAGGTTGAGCAAAACATACAAAATGTCAGCATACCAAGATGGATTCAGAAAATGATCTTCAATAATTGGAGTTGAAAACTCCTCCTGTTCATCTAATGCATTAAACATGTTTATATCAAGAGCTTGAAAGTTGGATTCAGCCATAAGTCTTGCTAGTCCTTGACCTTTTATGAGTTTAGTGGGTTTGATTTCAAAGTCATACTTTAAAATTACAGCAATCCACTTTCCAGTTTTTCCATCTGGATCTTGGGTCAATATGTCTTTCACAACTAAATGAGGCACAAATGTTATGGTGTGGGAATGTAAAATGTAAACTCTAAATTCTTTTAAGGCTTTGACTAATGCAAAGGCTTTTTTTTCCATTATATTGTAATTCAAAGGTGCATCTCTTAATGCCTTGCTAAAAAATGCAATGGGTTGCTCTTGTCCATTCATGTTTTTCTGTAATAGGACAGCAGCTACTGTGTGTTCTGATGCAAATGAAAAAATGAAGAAATCCTTTGAAAAATCAGGACTGATAAGAACTGGTGTTTTGGTGAGTGCTTGTTTTACCAGTTCAAATGATTTCTTTGCTTCTAAGGTCCATTTAACTCCTTCTTCTCTTTTAAGCATGTTTGTTATGTTTCTAAGGAGTTCAGCTAGATTGGGTATGAACCTTCTAAATAAATTAATCTTCCCAATGAAAGATTGAAGTTCCTTGACGTTTCTAGGATAGTTGATTGGCAATATACCATCAATTCTCTTTGGATCTATCCTTATACCCTCTTCAAATATGATATGCCCAAGAAGTTTACCTTCTTGGAGACCAAACAATGTTTTCTTTGGATTTAAAGACAGTCCAAATTTTCTGCATTTTTCAAAGATTTTTCTCTAGTGTATTAGGTGTTCTTCATCTGTTTTAGAATAGATAGTGATGTCATCTAATTAAATTATTATGAAGTGGTCTATTTCTTCTGAAAATGCAATATCCATGGCTCTCTGAAATGTGGCACCAGCATTCATTAAACCAAAGGGCATTTTTAAATACATGAAAGTACCCCAAGGTGTAGTAAAGGTTGTTTTAATTTGATCATCAAGATGTACCAATATTTGATTGTAACCTGAGAAGCCATCTAGCAAAGAAATTCTTCTAGAACCAACTACCCTTTGTAGGATATGATCCATTTTAGGCAAGGGATAATTGTCCTTTAAGGAGGCTTTGTTTAAGTTTCTAAAATCAATGCAAAGCCTTATCTCTCATGTTTTCTTCGTAACTGATACAAGATTAGATACCCACTCTGAGTATCTAACAGGGACAACAATTCCAGCATCATACATTTTTTTAATTTCTTTCTCTACCAGAGGTAACTGCACAGGGTTAATTCTGCGCAATTTTTGTTTAAAAGGTTTCTGATTTTCTTTGAGGGGTATCTTATGCTAAATTATTTTTGTATCATATGATTTCAGATCTTCATAACTCCATGCAAACACATCAGAAAATTCTTTAAAAAGCTCAATATATTTTAGTTTAATCTGAGCTGGCAGTTTTTTTGACAGTTTGATCATTTTGGGCTTTTCCACACTTCCTATGTTGCATTCTTCCACTTCAGTTTCTATGGGTTCTAGTTTTGGCTTCTTGGCCACATTATTCAAGTCAAATAATTCTTCTAAAGGGACCAATATTTTTGGAAAGCTTTGGTATTTAGATTGCAGCACTTCTAAGTCTTCATCTTCTAAATCTGTGCTAATTTCTATTATCTGTTTGGGTTCATTATTTAACAGATTTATTTCAGCCATCAGTGGAGACTTTCCTTCTTCAGTAAGTGGGTTTTCTTCAATAGGACAGTCTTCATCATATTCTGAATCTGAGTTTGGTGTTTCAAATTCATTTTTGGACTGTAGGAAGTCTTCTATTTGTTTATCTCCATCAAAAAATTTCCAATATCTTTCATTATCTGGGACAGCTAGTCTAAATTTGACTTGGGTGGTGCATTGCTTGGTTTCATAAGGTGTTAGACAAGTTCTAGCTACAAAGGCTAAACCATCGGCAAGGAAATTTTGGTTTCTTGGGACAAAAATAAGTTGGAATTCATCAAATGTTTTTAACAAGTCCATGGCATCATCTCTATAGGCTCTAAGTCTGGGATGTTTAGCACTATACTCCTCATTTACTTGCCTAATAATAAACTCTGAATCCCCATGAACATTATCCTTTTGGCCCCTAATTTTTTCAATAAATGCAGGCCTAAAAGGAGAGCCTCATACTCAACTATGTTGTTTGTACATTGAAATTTAACATGTAGGAATGCCCCTCAGCATGATTGTTTTCAGTGTTGTGTATCCATATGCCTGCTCCTGCATCATTTTTAGTGCATGACCCATCAAAATTCATGCTCCAAAGAGGATTGTTTTCATATTTGTCAGTTATTTTATCGGTTGTTCTCTCTGTCTTTTTCATTATCCTGTTCTGTACAAAGGTCTGTACCATGTTCTTTTTTGGTTTTTCCTTCAAGATTTTCAATTTTTTGAAGATTCATCTTTTGATTTTTTTGATTGGTACTATTTTTATGACTATTTTGGACCTCAAGATCCTTAATTTGTTTGCTGTAAATTTCTAAATCAGCAAACTGCTTTTTATTTTCCTCCTTAAATTTATCTTCATCATTTGCTGCCACTATGTTTGGAAGTGTAGTGACCACTACCTTTGATGATGTTTCATTGACTAACTCTTGCTTATTAGGAATATCATCATTGTAGAGAATGAAAGATTCAAGGTCAGTGTGTATGGAATAGAGAGGATAATTCTCTGGTCTTTCTTGATTACTCACCATGTATTTCATGTGTGTTTCCCTATAGAGTCTTCTTGGTTGACTGAAGACAGGGATGGTGGCATAATTCATATCCATCTGCATAGTACCTTGTAACTTAGCCCCCCATGATCTTGAAAGGAGCATGCCATATTTTGGGGGTATATCAGCCACTACAATGTCCATTACTAAGCTCTTGGCTGGTATTTGGGCTAAGTTAACACACAGATCCTTTATTAGGCCTAGGCATCTCACCCTACTTGAATCAAAGGAATATAAGTCTTTGTAGGGTCTAGTCACTTCTAAGCCCAATCTTTCCATTATAACCTTGGGCATAAGGTTGTGTGAGCTCCTGAATCAAGCATAACATTGTGTAAAATATTATCATGGATGTTCAAACTGATGTAAAATGGAGGGGTGGTTCCTTCTTGAAATTTTCCTTCAATTTTTGGTCCAAATATGAGCTCTAGGGTATCATCATTTAAGTTAACTGTGTCATGAACATCTTCTATGTTCAAAGCTTTCAAAATTTGACCTCTATATACATTTTGAGTAACTAATTCAGTGACTGGAATAGAGATTTTGATTTTGGAAATTTCACTCTCTAGGCTAAAAGGAATCTGATTTTTTAAAATGTTTGATTCAGCCTTGTTAGTCATTCCTTGTTCAGCAAAATCAGCTTGCTGATTTTCAGTATTTACAGTAGTTAAAATGGTTTTTTCAGGAGCATTAGCTAAAGTGCTAGTGCTGCTGGGGTTAACACTCTGTTTTTCATTGGCTTGGGTGTTTTTCCCTTTGTTTGAATTAGAATTTACAGCCACTGTTTTATGAATTTCTGCTGTCTTTTTGGGAACATTTTCAGGGTTGTTTTTGGCAGTTTTATCAGGGGTTTTGTTCCTGGGAGTTGCTTGATTCTTTTTACTTCTCAGGTCATATTGTTTAGGGGATCCTATGATGGCATTTTCAGAGTCTTGTTCATAATAATCAGTTTATGTTCTTCTGTCCTCATAAGGTGTATATAGACCTTGTTTTATTTCATGGAGGAAAACAGAATCTTCATTGCTTACTCCCAGCATGTTTATGTTGGCATCCTCTGTTTGTTCATTGGTTTATTCATCCTCATTCACATATTTTTCTTGGAAAGGAGGCCTGATCTATTGATCATCCTCCCTTTGTCTATTTTGAGGTTGGTTTCTCCTAAAGTTCTGATTCGTACTTTGAGACTGATTTTTGTTTTGGGGAGCTGATTGATTTTGTCTAGATTGTGCTCTCTCAAGTATACTCATTTTCTCCATCATTTCTTCCACCATTCTCTCCATTTTTAAGCTAGATGTGGAAGGTACAGTTTCCTCCCTAAATGATACTTTCTTTTCATTCCTCATCCTAGCTCTTTTCTCAATCAGATTAACTTCTACAGCAAGAGCCCCTTTCTACATGTCTTCTAGAGTCAAGGGATCTCTTTGTCTTAGCTAATAGGCCATTTCAGGATCAAATCCTTTAGGAAATTTGGCCAAAACTAAGCCTTGTGGAGGTTTCAAGTCTGGGGGTAGTGCATTATAAACACTATTGAATCTGGTGCAATAATTTTGAACACTTTCCCCAGTGTTTCTTTTGAGGTTTTTGTAGTCTGAAAGTATTTGGAGAGGGTTTTTTCTGACTTCCCATTTGTTTAGAAATGACTGATGGAGAGCTTGCAGGTCATTAATACTATTAGGGGTTAAGATTTTAAACCATTTTCTTGCCTCTCCCCCTAAACTTTGAGCAAATAATTTGAGTTTGACAGTTTCATCTGTTGAAAATGGCAACAAGAAACAGTGAAGGAGGCCTCCTGAAACATCTTTCCTGATCCTAGTTGGAAAGTGATCACCTAAACTAGGTGGGGACCACACATGTGATTTTTGTCGAAAAGTCTATTTTTAGACTATGTCTATTTTTAGACATATGGAGCATGGTCCAGGGGTTGCAGTATGTTATTCTTGGAGTATTGGTCATGTTGGTAAAAATAGATGGACCTCTATTTTTTGACCTATAGGTCGAAGTCTATATTTAGACTGCCTATCCTAAAAATAGGGAAGTCAAATATCATTTACCCTTAATAATATTTGGACTATAAACTTCAGTTTACTCTCTTGGAGCACTTCAGTTCGAGCCTTGGAAGTGGCTCATGCAACCGATGACAGAGGGAATCACGTGGTTCCTAGGGTTTCCGATGGTATCTTGCACAGACTTCGCTTAGACTCATGGAAGAGAGTTTTGTGGAGTTGATTGAGGAACTTAGTGGAGTTGTATTCAGTTTAACTATTCTAAACATAGTTGAGCTTTTTGTATCCAAGTTAACTAATAGATACAATTAGTGAGAGTGGTGTGAATTAATTATTAATTAATTCACTAATTATAAACCCATAAATCAACTAAAGAATACATCAGTTAACTTCAGTGCATGGACAGTTTCAGTGGAGACCAGTGCAGAAATAGGTGAAAGAGCAGGTTAACTATCAGTTGTGACTATACTATTTCTATTTGCAACACACAGATAGGTGGAGTAATCAATGAGGATTACGCAGTTCAATCTAGGTGGTTTATCTATATAAAGAGACCATCCCATAGCTTGAAAACGCAATTAAGGTTGGCTATCAAGTGGCTAAAGGTTGGAGCATGAGTTTTGCTAGATCTAGCTTGATAGTGTGTAGCAAGGGAGGTAGTGCATGAGAGCTTGCAAAGAGCTTTGTACTATGATTGTTACATGATCTCCATGACATGTATAATATACAGATAGCTTGGGGGTTTTCAGCTTTAAGCTTTCCCATGAAATACTGTGTTCATATGTGTGAATTTTTATGGCTTTAATGTGTGCATGCAATTGATTTTATTTCCGCATGTGATGATCAATGGTAGAAGAGATTCTGTATTATGCATGAAGCTAAAATAGTGTGTGATCAGAAGAATCTCGGTGGATAACATATCAGTTATTCAAATTTCTACATGGTATCGGAGTGATATTGATCATTGGAGCAATTGCAAAGCATTGAAGTGGTTGAGTTTGAGGATAAACTCAAGAAACATAAAGATGGAGAAAGCCGGAAATATACATGCATATTGTATATAATTTTCTACATGGAATGAGAGCGAGAATTTTTGGGTGCGCGAGTTTGTAGGGAATATCTGAAAATTTTTGGTGAAATTTTTTCAGAAAAAAAATAACATATTTGGATTCCTTGCTAAAAAATACCCAAATTGAAAAAAAAAATCGGTCGAATCGGAGCTCGGATGAGGGAGATATCATCGATTTAAAATCAGCTCTTTTGTTAGAAAATTTTGCGACGGCGGGACAATTGCAATGTGCGCGAGCCAAGAATCTACATGCACTAAGGTACAAGATGCATGCAAAGCTTTGAGGAGCAAAGCAAAGGTTAGTGACTTGGTGGTTGAGAGGGAGCCTCTCAACATGCAGCGTGAGAAGCAGTCTCGGAAGGTTGTGGAGCAGCCACAACTGGAGATGCAGAAGAATCTTTATAGATTTGATGTAGATGGGATTTCTACGGAGCTTCCTACTGTTGGGAAGTGGAAGGAAGACATGCAACTGATGCTTGAGAGGGAGCAAGTTTTGCATGCAAGCGATAGTGAACCTCGGGATGTGGAGCAGCCACAAGAGGATCATGGAGTGGGAGAGACCACTCATGCAGAGAAACTTCGTGCCAGATGGGCAGAGGGAGTGCATGCAGCTATACCACCAGGTGTGAGGTGGGGCGACATGCATGATTAATCCCATGAAGAGATTTCTGGGCAGATTCATGAGATGGTGTGGATCTCATGGATTGAACCTAGCTACGAGGTGCCCACAGCGCAGCAGTAGCAAGATCAGTTGGAGTGATGCAGGCAGATCAAAGTGACAGTGTCGGATACTGGAGCGCGGATCAGAGTTGACAGCAAGTGCAAGAGTGCATGGGTGCAAGAGTTCAACAACGCAGTAGTTCCTGATGACATGTGCAGTTGGTACCAGCAGAAGTCGAAGACTTTGATGATAGATGCTAGATGCATCAAGACTGATTGAGTTGTTTGGAGCCTATCCAGTTTCAGAGGAGTTGCAGAGCAGATGCATGGAGTTGCATGGTGCATGCATGAGTTTGCATGGCACATGCAAAGGGTGCATGGCGAATGCATGGAGTTGCATGTCGCATGCATGGAGCTGCATGGCGCTTGTGAAGGTTGCAGGGCGAATGCATGGAGTTGCATGTCGCATGCAATGACAGTCCTTTCTTGTTGAGAGGGAGTGTTGAAAATGGCAACAAGAAACAGTGAAGGAGGCCTCCTGAAACATCTTTCCTGATCCTAGTTGGAAAGTGATCACCTAAACTAGGAGGGGACCACACATGTGATTTTTGTCGAAAAGTCTATTTTTAGACTATGTCTATTTTTAGACATACGGAGCATGATTCGGGGATTCCAGTTGGAGATTCTTGAAGTATGTGATATGTTGGTAAAAATAGATGAGACTCATATTTTTAGGTCACAGGCTATTTTTAGACTGCCTCTCCTAAAAATATGGAAGTCAAATATTATTTACCCTTAATAATATTTTGACTATAAACAGCAGTTTACTCTCTTGGAGCACTTCAGTTCGAGTCATGGAGGTGGCTCATGCAATTGACAGAGGAATCACATGGTTCCTAGGGTTTGATGGAATCTTGCATGTTAGACTTCAGTTAGACTCATGTGGAAGAGAGTTTGGTGGAGTTGATTGAGGAAGTTAGTGGAGTTGTATTCAGTTTAACTAATCTAAACATAGTTGAGCTTTTTGTATCCAAGTTAACTAATAGATACAATTAGTGAGAGTGGTGTGAATTAATTATTAATTAATTCACTAATTATTAACTCATTATTCAACTAAAGAATACATCAGTTAACTTCAGTGCATGGACAGTTTCAGTGGAGACCAGTGCATAAATAGGTGAAAGAGCAGATTAACTATCAGTTGTGACTATACTGTTGCTATTTGCAACACACAGATAGGTGGAGTAATCAATGAGGATTGTGCAGTTCAATCTAGGTGGTTTATCTATATAAAGAGACCATCCCATAGCTTGAACATGCAATTCAGGTTGGCTATCAAGTGGCTAAAGGTTGGAGCATGAGTTTTGCTAGATCTAGCTTGATAGTGTGTAGCAAGGGAGGTAGTGCATGAGAGCTTGCAAAGAGCTTTGTACTATGATTGTTACATGATCTCCATGGCATGTATAATATACAGATAGTTGGGGGTTTTCAGCTTTAAGCTTTCCCATGAAATAATGTGTTCATATGTGTGAATTTTTATGGCTTTAATGTGGGCATGCAATTGATTTTATTTCCGCATGTGATGATCAATGGTAGAAGAGATTCTGTATTATGCATGAAGTTAAAATAGTGTGTGATCAGGATAATCTCGGTGGATAACATATCAGTTATTCAAATTTCTACATCATCATCTATCTCATTTCTATCAAAATAGTCATTCATCTTGTCCACATGTTGTGAAGCGGTAGTAGCACCACTGGCATCATATAATGGAATATTAGATTGATATTCCTGTGGTAGATTGACTAAAGGTAAAGGAAGGACTAGGGGAGCATACCATGTTGCCATGATAGGAGGTTGTGGAAAAAATGGGGGGTTTACAGGTGGAGGATGTAAGTTAGGAGGGAGTTTATGGAATGGAGTGGTTTGAACAGTGGGTGTATGGGTAACAGTAGTATTTGGATCAGCAAAATACTGTTGAGTAGATCTAGGGTGAGAAAAATTGAAGTTATGAATGAAATTATGGTCAGGTGGAGTGGTTTCTCTACTACCAGGATGTTCACCACTACGTTGGGGTGAGTGTGGAGACTCAAATTCTATCTGATCTATATCATTAATTGACTTAGTTTTGGATGGGTTTCTTAAGTTAACTTCTGTATTTTGTAGAGCTAAGAGGTTTTCAAGGACAGAATTAGCTCTGTGAATTGGTCTGATAACAGTTGGTGTTTTAGACTTAGGAGATTTCCTAAGTATACTTTCTGGATTTTCAACTGTCTTAGGAGAATTTGGGTCAAGATAGGCTCTAGTATAAATTCTTCTAGAAGCCACTATGTCGTGTTTTCAGACCCAAATGATAAGAAAAGTTTAACCAAGTATGACAATCTTTAATAGGCTAACTAATATTTTAACAAGAAAAATCAATCCTCAAAGTTTCCTTAACTGAGTTTGTATGATGTTATGAGGAAATGGGTTTCCCAGTGGAGTCTTCGGTCCACTCAGAATTGTGGAATTGCCAGGTGGAAATTTTTAGCTTTGGGAGGTTAAATGTTTTACGGTCCACCACCACTAATTGGTCTGAATACCAATCTGAAATGTTTTGGGTTTTTTTGAGTTTTTTACAGTCCTGTGGTTATGAGAGTGTTCTATATCCGCTTCAACACTTAGCTACAGTGATGAGACAAACAGAGTCTACTCTATGGCTCACTGGCTGATTTCTCCAAGGTTTGATAAGGGTCTGTTAGAATCCTAAGAAGTACTTAGATTGCCACTGATTCAAAAAATTCCTATCATGATTACCAATATGCTTGGTAGTGCCTGAAGAAAGCTGATCTTCTCAAATGAATGTTGAGTGTTTGTTTAAGGGATTTTTACTCAGAAGATCCCTAGTATGGTCACCACTCTGTTAGGTCTCCGTAGTTTGAAATATTGGCAAGTACAAACGTCGCAGAGCCTACATCAAAACCACTTTGGAATTTGAGGATATAGCCATCCTAGATTCAGAGAGGGATCTCTCTATATAAGTGTTTAAGGATATGATCTTTAAGGTCTTTAAACATGATTTTAGGCTAGTTGTGAAGAACAAGGGTTTGTTTGTTTTTGGTTGGGCAGGATAACTTGAAGATGAAGGAAGTTTGTATGAAGGGTGAAGGTGTGAGTAAGTGAAAGAATGGTTCAACTGATAAGATAAGCAAGGAACAACATCAATCCATTGGGCTATGGAGTCATAATAGGATTTAATTGCACAGCAAGGTTCAAGAGTGGTCCATGGGGCAAATCATCTATGTCAAAGGATCTCTTTCAGTTGATTTTATGGAATGAAACACTAAGAAAGTGAGGAAGCAAACATATAAGAAAACAAAGAGAAGCTTAAGATCAATTAAGGACTTTTAACCAAGCCTACTTTCAGCATACCCAAAGGAAAGACACAAAGCAACCTAAGATTAGGTAAGTACTTTTAAACTAGCCTGCTTTTGATATACTTTATAAAGGAAAACTTTTGAAAAAAAAAAAGAATAGCTTAAGATCAAGTAAAGACTTTTAATTTATCCTACTTTCAGCATATTCTCAAAGGAAAACTTTCATGATTAACATAAAAATAGTCTAAGATCAGGTAAGTACTTTTAAACTAGCTTGCTTTCAACATACTTTTAAGGGAACTTTTCAAAGCAATTGTTGGAGAAGAAACCAGAGGACAGGGCTAACCATAAACTTCTCTAACTCAATCTTTAATTAGAAAAATTAGCAAGAACATTCAAAGACAATATCTCAAGTTGTACTAGGAAACATGGGCTTACCAACACTTCACTAGTTATACTCTATTGAATTATCCTCAAATAAACAATCAGCAGAAAACATAAAGGATAAATATTTATCAGAGAGATTTAGGGTACCTTAATAAGTAAATCCTAATCTATATTTGTTGTTCTTTATCAGAGAAAAGTGGACAGAATGAAAACACAAAGAAAATAACAATTACAGTGAGAAACACATCACCATTAACATAGACCAGGATCCCATAAATCAGCTATTTGTATTTGATGTACAAACCAGTTACAATCTTCAAAGTCCAGTGGGTCTCTACAGCTTCAAACTTCTCATCTCATCTTATGTATCTTCTTTTAGGTTTATAAACAAAACAGTAACATAGTGAATAAAACACAGTCTACAAACATGTGAAAGAAGTTAGAGAATTTTCCAATGAATTCTAAGTAACACATTTTCATACCACTGTAAAAAGGTAGATGAGGAAAACCATAGAGATATCAAACACCAAAAAACTCTTTGTGAATCCTGAGTAGTAAAGCCAATATGTATTAAGCTTAAAATACACAGTCTGCTACAATAACACAGTTTTCTTACTAATGAAAAAAAATGCCAACCATGAGGAATTAGACCTCATGTCTCTTATAGTCATCATTACAATGTTGGATTCCCTTATCTATCTTGAAGAGAATTCAAATTTCTAAGTTTTACACCTATTTACTCCTAAAACATACTCTTAATTACAACTAACAGTTAATTGTCTCTTTAGGAGTCCTAATACAAATAGGAGTAAAACTCCTTATTATGTCTAAAACAACCTTATATAAGACTTAAATATTCTCTTTTGACAGCTGCTTCTCCATATCTTCAAATTTGATGATGCCTCTAGCCTTGTTGTGAGATCCTGCTGACTCGTGTCTTGACTGTCCTAAAAACAAGGGAACACATTTCCTACATTTTAGCCTTTATCTTCCATACTGATCTTCGAACATATTTTGCTAGAAAATGCTGACTTTTTTAGATATATGACATTTGTTAACATTTCCTTGAAACTTTTCCCTTCCACCTGTTCAAAAACAAACCTCAAAAAAGTATAAAGTAGATGGGATATATCTGCGCTAGGAAAATAGCAGTTGTTTTCGTAGCGCAGAATTTGTATTACTTTGAAACATTCCTTTTAACCTTTCATTCTTATACTTTGAAACTTAAATCTTCATATGTGATCATTACTCCATCATTAGCAGCATCAAAAATTGGAAATCACTTGTTTTTACCCCCAAAACACCTATGAAAATGCCCAAAATTCACCTACAGCAGTTTCGTAGCGCTCTACGAAACTGCTGTGTATGCCTCTTTTACACAGTTTTTTAAAAATTTGTAGTCTTAAGGATATTTGAATTTCTGCAGTGATTTCCATAGACCTTAACAGGAAAAACAATTTGACTTTGAAATGTTTTTTCCTCAAAAAGTGATCTCCTTTTCAATGACAAAACTGATTTAAGATCTATCATTTTTCTGCATTGTTTTTATCTAAAAATTAGGTGTTGGGACAGAGCTTTTATCTCCTAATAAAAAATGTATTTTTAGAAACTGAAGGAGGCTTTTAGATACCATGTTGGCGTTAACAAAAACCTCTCTTTTTTTTTTGCAATACCTATCCTACTGCCCAAAAGCTGTCTTTGAACAACATGTGTAAAACTGGAAAATTCTGATTTCTGAAAATATGGCTTCAAAGAAAGCATTGTATCTCCCAACTGGTAACACTTGTGAGAAAAGTGATATAGGTTATTGTAGCTGGAGAGTTTATGAAGATAAAACTCCTTTCGAATTCCAAAATAATTTTTCTTGTGGCCAGAAACTGATCATAAAGCTGACTACTAAAACCAGAAAACAGAGTTTTTCTCTCAATGACTTTCAACAATTTCGTAGCGCAAGTTGAGTGATCAATTTCTCCCACCTAATAATGAATTTGAAGAAACTGAGAGAGGTTTTTGTATTTAAGTATGTTAGGAAGAAAAAACTCTTTAATTTTTAAAAAAGGAGTTTTCAGTTGCTCAGGAACCCCTTTTGAAGTTGACTACTAAAACCAGAAAACAGAGTTTTTTGATGAAAAAGGTTGTTTCAGCAGTTTCGTAGAGCGCTACGAAAACAGTGTTTTCGTAGCGCAAATCACCTTTTTTGAACTAGTTGCACTAAGAAAACGTGGATTCTTGTATGATTGAAAAAATTTGACCCTAAACCTAATGGAATGACTTCTTAATGGATGATGGGACTTTCAAACCATGGAATAAGGTTGTTAAACTTTGTTTGGAAATGAAAATGAGACTTTTGAGACTCTAACCCTATCAACTACCTTTTAAAGCATGAAATGACCTAATCACCTATCTAATACCATGACTAAAACAAGGTAAACTATCAGATTTTATTGATCATGGAGTGGACCTAGAATACTTTATTTGAACTGGCAAGATAACCTACCCTTTACCTAGACTTAAAATGAATTTTAGACCTCTTTGAAATCATGACCAAAAGCAGAGTTGACACAATGATGTTTTGAGAATTTTTAGGTGATAATAGTGGCTCCACTTGGGATAGTGTGCCCCTGTGGTACACTAAGAACCGGTAGCTCCAATGCTGCTATCCATCCCTTAAAATAAAACTCTGAAATTCTGCCCAATCTACTTCAAACTTTTACGGCCTTCACCTCGGGCTCAAGTTTGATGGTCTCTTCAAGAAGCACTCAAAATGTACCTACTAAAAATGCTCATTCAACCTACCTTGAGCTTATTTTCACATTCCTACCTACCTACCCTATCAGCTGCAATCTCCATTTATAGCTCAAGGAACATGAAACTTCCAATAAAGCCAATCAATTGTCCTTTCTGATATATGAGGCTCTTGACTGCATTCGTCCTCAAAATAACCATGATAGTGAGAAGACCAAAGCAACTTATAATGTATCTAATCTTCATAATGAAAATGAAAATGAAATACTGGTGTACAAAGCTTTGCCATGTATTCAGCTATAGGGTCAAAAAAGACATGGTTAGTTTGATGATCATCAAAACATTCTATATCTTCAAACAACTGATTCTCAGCCACACAAGATTCCTTTCATATGCTATCCAACTGCTTTTCTGAATGATTTCCATAAACAATGTAATTTTCCTCATTATTATGATCATTCTTTGATGTAAGCTGCTGCAAAGTATGACATAAAAAATCAACCCCTTCCTCTGCCTGAGGGTTATAAAAGCTATCTTCCAGTATTTCTTCTTGGTATTTGCAATGATTTTCATACTCTTTGTGATCAAAAGACTAGCAAGTTCGTTGCACCTTCACATCAATCTCAGAGGATGTAACATTGTTTTCATAAGTAAACTCCTACTGATTTCCATGATGCATTTTATGGGATGTTATCCTTTCTTCTTGGTGTTGAAATGTATTCTTATGAAGAGCCTCTAAAATTTCTTCATCCATGTATTGATCATCATCATAACAATCCTCCAATTATTGAATAAAACTCACAGAATGTTTACAGCAATCTTTGACCAGCAATAAGGAAGGATGACACTCTTTATACATCTCATATAATACATCATGGAAATTATCAAGAGAATATAATGAACCATTTGCCAAACCTTTATACCAAGACCATGCTTTTCCTTCTAAAGTGGTAATAAACATCTTCATGAGACAATCTTCAGGGAACTGAACCTTAAGACTGTGTACATGCATATGGAACCTAACCAAATGAAGAGCATCATTGTCTTTCTTTTCATATTTGAAAATTGGAAGATCATATAACCATTCAACCTTTGGCATAGGATTTGAAAAACCAAGGATATGAGAAAGATTTATAGGGGCATACCTGGCATTCATTCTTGTAATGGAACTCATCTTGAAACTTCATCAAACTACTAATCTTTAAGCAGTGGAGTCACCTTCCAATTTGATTATTTGATGTGTGGAGTTGCCAAGGTAGTGTTGCAACCTCTAACAAATTTTGAGCTCCTGCTACCTTCAGAAGTTCAGCTTCTTGATTTCGGGAATGAATAATCTTCAGGCTCCCGGCAGATGCACCAAAATGTTATCACAAAATCTAACCTTGATAGACTTCTGATCAAGTAAACTCTGAGTAACTCTTTCAAACCAATCTTTTGGTTGAGGCTTAGCCTCCTCAACCTGAGAGGGCTCTCTCAACAGGTTTAAGATTTTTTATTAAGGATTAGATGGCTAACTCTAGGAATAAAATGGATAAAATTATATAACTAGTTGAATTACTGATTAACAAACATCTATTGGGCTATGGAGTCAAGATATGTTTCAACAAAACATCAGCATCAGCTCAACATGGAAGTCAGGGCACTTAGAGTTTTAGGTTTATAAACAAAACAGTAACATAGTGAATAAAACACAATCTACAAACATGTGAAGGAAGTTAGAGAATTTTCCAATGAATTCTAAGTAACACATCATACCACTATAAATAGGTAGATGAGGAAAACCATAGAGATATCAAACACCAAAAAACTCTCTGTGAATCCTGAGTAGTAAAGCCAGTCTGTATTAAGCTGAAAATACACAGTCTGCTACAATAACACAGTTTGCTTACTAATGAAAAAAAATGCCAACCATGAGGAATTCGACATCATGTCTCTTATAGAGTCATCATTACAATCTTCGATTTCCTTATCTATCTTGAAGAGAATTTTAATTTCTAAGTTTGACACCTATCTACTCCTAAAACAGACTCTTAATTACAACTGACAGTTAACTGTCTCTTTAGGATTCATAATACAAATAGGATTAAAACTCATTATTATGTCTAAAAAAACCTTATATAAGACTTAAATATTCTCTTTTGACAGCTGCTTCTCCATATCTTCGAATTTGATGATGCCTCCAGCCTTGTTGTGAGATCCTGCTGACTCATGTCTTGATTGTCCTAAAAACCAGGGAACACATTTCCTGCATTTTAGCCTTTATCTTCCATAATGATCTTCGAACATATTTTGCTAGAAAATTTTGACATGTGCTAACATTTCCTTGAAACTTCACCCTTCCACCTGTTCAAAAAGAAACCTCGAAAAAGTATAAAGGAGATGGGATATATCTACGCTACGAAAATAGCAGTTGTTTTTGTAGCGCAGAATTTGTATTACTTTGAAACATTCCTTTTAACCTTTCACTCTTTTGCTTTGAAACTTAAATCTTCATATGTGATCATTACTCCATCATTAGCAGCATCAAAACTTGGAAATCAATTGTTTTTACCCCCAAAACACCTATGAAAAATGCTCAAAATTCACCTACAGCAATTTCGTAGCGTGCTACGAAACTGCTGTGTATGCCTCTTTTACATAGTTTTTTTAAAATTTGCAGCCTTAAGGATATTTGAACTTCTGAAATGATTTCCATAGACCTTAACAGGCAAAACAAGTTGACTTTGAAATGTTTTTTCCTCAAAAAGTGATATCCTTTTCAATGACAAAACTGATTTAAGATCTATCATTTTTTTGCACTGTTTTTATCTGAAAAATAGGTGTTGGGACAGAGCTTTTATCTCATCATAAAAAATTTATTTTGAGAAACTAAAGGATTATTTTGGATACCATGGTGTCTTTAACAAAAACCTCTCTTGGTTTTTTTCAATACCTTTCCTACTGCCCAGAAACTATCTTTGAACAACGTGTAAAACTGGAAAATTCTGATTTCTGAAAATATGGCTTCGAAGAAAGCCTTGTATCTCCCAACTGGTAATACTTGTGAGAAAAGTGAGATAATTTATTGTAGCTGGAGATTTTATGAAGAGAAACATCCTTCATAATTCCAAAAGACTTTTTCTTGTGGCCAGAAACTAATCATAAAGTTGACTACTAAAACCAGAAAATAGAGTTTTTCTCTCAATGACTTTCAACAATTTCGTAGCGCAAGTTGAGTGATCCAGTTCTCCCACCTAATAATGAATTTGAAGAAATTGAGAGAGGTTTTTGTAGTTAAGTATGTTACAAATAAAAGCCTCTTTCAGTTTTCAAAAATAAGTTTTTAGTTGCTCAGGAAGCCCTTTGGAAGTTGACTACTAAAACCAGAAAACAGAGTTTTTTGATAAAAAAAGGTTGTTTCAGCAGTTTCGTAGCGCGCTACGAAAACAGTGTTTTTGTAGCGCAAATCACATTTTTTGAACTAGCTGCGCTACGAAAAACATGGATTCCTGTATGATTGCAAAAATTTGACCCTAAACCTAATGGAATGAATTCTTAATGGATGATGGGACTTTTAAACCATGGAATAAGGTTGTTAAACTTTGTTTGGAAATGAAAATGAGACTTTTGAGACTCTAACCCTATTAGCTTCCCTTTAAAGCATGAAATGACCTAATCACCTATCTAAGACCATGACTAAAACAAGGTAAACTTTCAGAGTTTATTGATCATGGAGTGGACCTAGAAAACTTTATTTGAACTAGCAATATAACCTACCCTTTACCCAGACTTAAAATGACTTTTAGACCTCTTTGAAATCATGACCAAAAGAAGAGTTGACACAATGATGTTTTGAGAATTTTTGGGTGATAACAATATCTTTCCTTGAAACTAATATTATCACTTGTTTTGGTGTCTTAAAATCATTGGTTTTTTATAATGCTTCTTACTTTTCATCTCTAGATATGATTGCATATTGTTATAGGTCAATTTTGGCATCATCCCCCATGACCTCGTCAAACTGGGCATAATCCCCAAGACCGATGAAATAGGGTCTATCATCCCCTTACATTTCATTTGTTATATGCCCTAAGAGAAGAACAAATCATTCATGGTTTCTATTGTGAGATTTCCAAGGTTTGAAGTATATGTTATATCACTTATGATCTCACCAATGCTTCCTCTCAAGGGATTAATTGCGTTACATATGCAGCTACCTCCATTCAAGGGTGCACTGCAGTGCACTTCACGACATTCAAGGGTGTGTTGGTCAAATGGGAGCGAAATTCTCATTGTTCCGGAATCTCCACATGGCCAGTGCCTTCTAGAAGAGTCCATATGTGTCAAAATTCGAATCCAAGTGTCCATCTAACACCTCTAAACTTGGAAACATGTCTTGCCTATTATCATAAATTCATTCATTGAGAAACTACCATTAGTTTCCCTATAAATTGAGCACAGATCATAGTGCTAGGGGGGGAGAATTTTGGTAAAGAAATTATGTTGGATTCTCAATTGAGAGAGTGAAAGAAGTGATAATTTTTTGGTGAGATGTTGAATGTGATGAGGCTAGGATGAAGCTGGAGCTGGTGACATCAAAACGATCATTGGTTGTAACCTCCCCCTTCTACTCTTTAAAAATATTGATGTTCATTTTTTCATATATGTATCTGTTTATGTTTCTATTTCTAAAGAAATGGACTCTTGAATGATATATATGTTTCATATTTAATTGATTTAAGTGATTAAGATAAATAGGCATCTATATATTCCAATTTTTTTGTTGTTCTCTATTTATACTTGCAGGAATCAATTGGGCGATCTAAGTTGCATTGGAGGCTACAGAAAAAGTGATACAAAGAGAATAGGAAGCACTTGGATCACAAGTACGTTCTTCTATCTTTATGTGTGTCTATTTATTCTTAAAGAAATTTATAACAAAGTCTTTAATCTGTTGTTCTAAGTGCCTAGCACCACACTTAGGGAATTTGATTTATACGTAGATCATAATTATGCATAACACATATGCCTTGTAAAAATGAATTAAAATTCAATATTCAGAAAATCGTTACCCTCATAGGAATGGACTTGTCAAATCCACCAATAAAAATTTAATTAAGATCTTAAAAACAACTATAGTGTATCACCATAAAAAAATGGCACACTAAGTTTATTTAATGCATTATTGGTCGACAGGATAACCCATAAAGCTTCCATTTATAGTTCCCCATTCTCCCTCATGTATGGAAGGGAAGTGATACTCCCTCCCAACATTTTTCTACCCTCATTTCAATTGTCCCAAAGGGCGCAAGAAACTAAATTTTCTGCTATGGAAAGAAAAATTAATGCTTTACTTAAACTGGAAGAGGAAAGAAATAAATTCAAAAACAAACTTTATCAACATCAACAAATTGTTAAACGATGGTTTGATGATAGGTCCTCCTCTGATAGAAATTTTTAAGTTTCTTAAGTGGGATAAAGTTAATGAGAAAGGGGAACACACTAAGTTTCAAAATTTTTATTTCAGACCATTTATTATTACACAAAAACTTGGTCCTATGGCATTCCAATTTCAAACACTAGAAAGACAGTATGAGTCCCTTCCACTGAATGGTCAAGTTTTGAAGAAGTACCTTTCCTAATTGCCTTGGGAGAGATCAGTTTTGTAAATATTTCTTTGATTTGACTTATTTAGTTTGTCTTATTTAGTTTTGAATTGAATTTAATTTCTAATGATTTTTTTTTTAATAAAAGTCGATTGGTTAAGTTTGTTTTATCCAAAATGTTTCTAGAATAATCATTGGACAGTCTGAATTTTTGTGTATAAGAATGAAACCATATTTTAAGGGATTTTTTTCTGCAAATATGTTTCTCATATGCTAATACTTAAACTCTTTGATCAGCTTGTCCCTGATTTTGAAAAAAAAATATGAACTATGCAGAAGATTTATCTGAATTATTTTATCGTAACTCATCTTTAACCCAATAAACAAAATATTTTTTCAGAATAATTTACTTTTAAAGTAATCAATTTTGGGAAAACGTGATTAATTAGTGGAAGATCAGTAATTGTTAACTTCTTCTGCAATCCCTACTCTTAAGGAGTTCTTCAGTTTCACTTCCCCATATGCTAGATGATCTCCTTTGAAGATTAATTATTAACGAAGGTTGATCCTAATATGAAGAGTTAGTTGAAGTATAGCAATTCTCACCATGAGTCATTCTATCATAATCATAGACCCTTATAAAGTGACATTACCATAGTTGATCACCAAGCTAGGGAATTGGTTTTTGGTCACAAGAATTAAATATAGGAGTTCTCATCATGAGTCAGCTTGTTCACTTTTGTAATTTTTTGTGAGTGGCATTATAATTAACTGGTCACCAAACTAGAACAGTGGCTTTCAGCTAACTTCCAATAAATAATAAGAAAGCACAAGGATCTCAAATTATATAAAAATTCCTGGAAGATGGGATAAAAACATCTAAATTTGGTTAAAGGGTATCCCTATCGAAGTTATGAACTCCTACTGGAAACATTAGCCATGCTCGTGGTATTAATGTCATTTTAAATTATTTACCTGGTTAGATTGTTTTTCCCCGGGTTTATTACCAGTAAAGTTCATTATACATGTACTTGTTATTTCACCAAGTTTGTAAATCATTATGAAAATAATTCATATCTTTTTGTAACAACATGGTTAAATCGATACTACAAATGTCAAATATGAGGGCCTTCAGGATATTTGGGACTCAACATTTTTGAACACCTTGTTTTTATTCCTTATCAAATTTTAGGTTTGAAGCAGAGATAATGATTTCATCCAATGAACCTTCATTTGTTGGCCTCCCAATAAATCCCCTTCCATCTTCTTGAAATGAAATGGGCCTCCATATAAATAGATTACACTTATTGATTTTTATATAGTTGATTGGATTGATAATCTTGAACATCATTTTATTGTTTCAAACTGGAAAAAAATTGAAAGATATTTTTATCCTCAAAAATCATCATGATTTTGGTTATTTATTTATAATTTCATGACTATAAGCATGAAATTAAAAACATGATTATGGTGATTTTTCCTATGTATTTCAATACCATCAATGATTCGATGTCATTCTTATGCTTATATGCTCTAACGAATTAAGGGATTTGATTTTGTTCTTAGTTGTAATTTTGATTATATAAAAGGTGTTTATTTTTTGTAATTATTTCCTAAAATTTGGAATGTCTTTTCAATTTATATATATCTTATCTTCATTTTTTCTTTAAAATATACACAAACACCCTGTTCATATCATCAAAACCTACCTTTAGAATTGGATTGGCATATAAGATTTAGGTAAGAAATGTTGTGTAACTCTAAGCAAGATTTTATATCATTATTATTAATCAAACCCCATGTTTAATCCCTATTATTTTGATCATGTCAAACTTAGAACAACAATCATGTCGACCCTGGATTGGAAGCTTCGTATTTTTTCACATTATTATGATCGAAACCTTTGATGTTAAGGGTCACATTTCGCAATCAAATGTCTTGGTGGTCTTCACTAGTCATTTCTAGCGTCGTGGAAATATTTGGTTTTATGGTGTATTATTTGTCTAACACATTGATTATAGTTATGAGTGTGATATTCCAGAGAAATTATCATTCTCTTCATTCATTAAATCCTTCCATTACTCTAACCCTAGAAATTTGGTGCCCGAAGTACAGATTCATCTCATGCCAAATCGATGCATGTTTGGGCTAGCATTACCAATTCCTTTGATATTTTGTAAGGGTATGAGGGTTTCTTGCACTATTACAATACCCATCATTTCCTTTCTTTCCTCTCTGAAAAAATTCACCTATGTTGATTTTTAAGACCTTCTCATGGCTTTTGTGGTGTGAATTGAAACTATAGGGGTCAAAATCGTGGACGCCTATGATGAATACATGTTTTTGTTTAAGGAAGTTGGGTTATATTCGTGACCACAACATGGAATTTTTTAGATCCTTTTATTACTATTTTAATTGAAATATAACCCAATTTGGAGACATCAAAATCCTGGTGAATGAGGCATTGATAGTTCAGGTCAATTTCTTGTTGATTATGGGATAAATATGGTCAAAAAATTTCACCATGAAGAACATACCCTCAAGAGAGTTATTAGTGTCAAATAAATCATCATAAAATCCAAAAGGTATGTATGTGACTCATTTTTAGGATAAATGACACAATTTAGCCATAATTTTTAGGCATGACACAAACTTTGAAGATCGTTACAATCTAGTATTTTATTATCATCTCCGCCTGCTTGTGGGTTTCCTTGATCATCAACTCAATATCCCTTATTATATGTACAACAGTCTTACTAAAATGTCACATTTTTATCAGTAAGGGTTTGAAAATCCTAACAGAAGTTTTTTACATCATGGTTTAATCTAAATCCTAGTTGAATTTATATTGTCGCAATTAGGAGGCTCTTAGGAGGGTTTTCTCAACATAAATAATTTTGATAAAATTATCTCTATTGGGGTTCTTGTGTTTTGGTAGATTGGCTAACCAAAAGACAAGACAACATCAAAACCACTTTTGGATCTCAGGATCTAGCTCTCCTGGATCCAGAGAGGGATCTCTCTGTAAAGGTTAGGAAGAATGTATCTTTAAATTTCAATTTAAGGTCTTAGGCTAGTTATAGGGAACGAGGATTCTTTTGTTTTTTTGTTTGGTTGGACAAGTGTGTTTCATGAGGTATAGACAGAGCATGGGAATCTACAAGCCATTGGGCAATGGAGTCATGTGAAAATCCAAATAGTTCTGATAGAGAAGGAAGGGAAACCAAAGGGAAAATCTAACTTGGTCAAGGATCTATTGAATAATATAGGTGAAATGGGATGAACATTAAGGACTAAGAGTTAAAAACAAACTAAACCCTTTCACAATGACTTAAAGGATTCGGGGAACGCCCTATTTCCTCCAGTAAGCTCACTGCTTTGGACTTAATCAATATAAACACTCGAAGAAAGGAGAATTGCAGACTATACCTTCTAACTGAATTGTAGGATTCGGGGAACGCCCTATTTCCTCCTACAAGTTCACCTGCGAGAGCTTAACCGAAAAAGACATACAATTTCATTCAAAGAAGAGGGAACGCCTTAGACATATAGGACTACAATTATAGGGACCTTTAACACAATAGTTACAATAATGAACAGACGGTATGATTGAAACAAGCCTCTCTGTCAAACTGCAAATATTAATATTCAAAGGGAGATTTCAGACATAGCATTCAGTGGCAAAGAAAGAGGGAACGCCTAGACAGTCATTAGCACAACTGAGTTGACCATTTCCTAAATAAAACAAACTAAATATAAAGAGAGTTATTAGACTACCCTGTCACACTCAGTATCAGAAAACATATAAACAGTGAAGGATAAACAGGTCAGAGGTGCTTCTAAGATACATTTCTCTGCCTAAACCTTTTATCCTACTGTAAGCAAAGCATGATGGAACAAAGTGGAAAAATAGGAAATAACATTGACAATAAGAAGTACTTCACCAAAACCAGGCTCAGGGATCCAATGGTCCTGCCTCCTTCATCAACAGAAAAACACAAATCTTCACACTCTTTCAGAACACCAAAGCTTCTTCAAAGCAACAATATGTATTACTTTAGAAATCACAAAATGCTAACCCTTTACAATGAGACTTCGAAGAGTCTTTATAGAGAAAATGAGAAAAGTAGGTGGAGAGAGTTTTAATGAATGTCAGAGATAGGAGAAGGTATTTCGAATGCTACACTCTGTGCCTTAAACATTTCATTGAATTCTAGACAGGATTAATAACTCTGTAGCATGTTTGAGACCATTTTGATATGACAGAAATCACCCACAGGGTGTCCTTGAGAAGAAAATCATCTGGAGTGGTACTGTTATCTTCTCAGTGTGAGTTAAGTGAAGAATGGGCTATGAGGATTCCCATACTTCTAAATAACTGCTTCTGACAACTTGTAGTAGCTTCCCTGGTGCAATAACTACTTGGCAGACTCGTGTGCATGGGTAAAGGTCATGTCTATGCCAGTTATCATTCTGCATCACTAACTGCTCTGTCTCTTTGTACTTAAACCTATATTAGCTCTGTTTATGCTTTTCTTTTGCTGATTGCTCGAACTGCCTATGTACAGATGTTGGTCTTCTATTCTGTGTATCCTGACACTAGAAATGTGATCATCATCCTTTATGAGTGTTTTTTGTACAGGTGGAGGATTTCGCTAAACTGGAGGGTCATTGATTGTTCATGGATATGATCGGTTCACTGAGATGCCCTCGCCTTATGTTTTTGGTCCTTTTGACTTTGTTTCATGATCTTAAGACTGCTCTTTGAGCCTGTGTGTCACCTCTATGAATGTAACACATTAATTCCTTCATCGGCCATGAAAAAACCTGCAAACACACGAAAACATGTTATGAAATCCTGCGGGCTTGGTTTAGACTGCTTGCAGAGGCTTTGGGGTGGCGGAGGAGCAGTGAGGAAGAATGCGATTGTAGCGGAAAAATGGGAAAAAACACTGGCAGAGCAGCTAACTAGGTGCTTTGGAGGTTTGGGTGCGAGGACAAACCGGGACCGTTAGATCAGGATAATCTACAGTGGAGATTTTCTGATGAAGTCATTTGAGAGGTTTAATGGATGGAGAAAGAAATGAAATGTGATTTAATGTGGGTCGTTGGATTAGAATAATCAATGGTGGGGATATTTCAATGAAATCATTTGGGAGAAAAGGAGGAAAAAAAATGAACGGGGTTGTGATGTGATCAGAGCCGTCTGATCTAACTTGATCAACGGTGGAGATTTAATCAGAGGTCAGGATGGTGAAGGGTCATGGACGGAGCGCGATGAGATCATGGCCGTTGGTTCTTGTGGATTCAACGGTCCAGATCTAATCGACGGATGCAATGACGGGGGCCAGGGAACAAAGTGTGATCGAATCTTGGCCGTTGGTTCTTGTGGATTCAACGGCTGAGATTAAATTGCAGGATTGGCATCGGAGGGGGAAACGCGAACAAGACTTTGGATTTGCGATGCGCGATTAAGCGCTGACCGTTGGATCAAACTTGATCAACGGTCAAGATTGAATCAGCAGGCATGGATGATGGGCTCATAAGCGGAGCGTGATCGAATCTCAGTCATTGGTTCTTGTGGATTCAATGGCCAAGATTAGATCAGAAGATCGAAGGAGAGGGCTCATCGCATCGGAAAGAAAAAGGGAAGGCTATGTGTGTGCGATGCGATCAAGTGATGGCCATCGAATCGGAAGAGATCAATGGTCAGGATTAAGTTGGATGGAAAATGATGGAGGGCTTGCGATGGATCGTGACGAGATCCTGGCCATTGGATCGGGAGATATCAACGGTCCAGATCGCATCGGCGGTCGGAGGATAAAAGCTCATTGCATCGAAAGATTTTGAAGAATCAAAGGAAAATACGGAAAAGAAAACTCTAATTACGATTTACGATTAGGCCTTAGCGCTTGGTCGTAGTGTGGCTCACATGCGGAAAAGGGGCTAGGGCTAAGGCCGAAGGGGGCTTAAGGCCTTAGTGCGAAAATGAAGATTTTCAAGGATTTTGAAGGGTTTTTTTAGGGTTTTGGAGGTTCCGATAGGGGTAAAGATGGGGTTTCAAACTTTGTAAAGGGCTTTTCACAAGGCTTGAAGGGGATTTGAGGCCTTTAGAGGTTATATGGAGGGTTGAAAGATGAAAGGAATGCTTTTATGAGAACAAAGGGAAATAAGTGAAAATAGGCAGTTTCAGTGGCCTTTGGGACAACTTTCTTTGGTGAATCCGCATTGCTTTGAGATGGAAACAGCGGTGAAGATGAGCCTCCAGGATGGGAAAAACATAAGACTTCAAGGATGATATATTTTCAAAGGAAATATATCTCTTGAAGGCTTGAAGACAAACTTAGCCACCATTTGGTATATCAGAATTTATAGGTGGCTAACACTCGCCAAGAGTGGGGAGATAATTCCTTGAAAGGTTGATGATACTCAAGGGATTATTTATGAAACTGAGGCATTATCAATCTATTAAGACTCGACGCCAAAAACCAATCATGAAAAGTCTAAGTTGAACTCGATGAAGGCCACAATTGATGTCGATGATTTCTTAAACCTGGATTTCTCTCACATTACTCACATCACAACCAAAAGGTTTAAAATTGGTCCTTGGGGAGAAAACTATAGCCCTATATCACCTGGAAGATGTAACCTCAGTCTAGACTTATCAGTTCATGGTGTCAATCAAAATCCTCTTTATAGCCCTATAGTTGAAACAATAGATCATGTGGAAAATCTGAACAAATAGAGTCAATTTAAAAGTAAGAAATTGGCATGAAAAATAGCTTGAATTAATAGAATAAATCCAAAAGGATTTTTGGTTTTGTTTTTCCAATTCAAATTGATAGTGTAGAAGAACGCAAACTTGAAGAAAAAATTCCTAAGCCCAAATATAATGGGGATTTTCGGGGTAGCTCTTATTTGAACTATTTTTCTTACATTAGGAATAGGCCTAAGGATGATTTCATGAGTGGTTTTTCTTCCCCAAATGGTTTTCAACATGAACATAAATCAGATAGATGCTTCAAGATTTTTTTTTGGATGGAAAAGTATAATGATGTAGTACCAATCCTCAAGCATAATATCGTCGAGTTAAAACTTGAAAACCAATGGTTAAAGGGGTAAAACCATTCCATGGTTGAGTAACATGACAAGAAATATGTAGAATTAAACAAAAAAATCCAGTTCGTTGAAAAGAAAATGATTGTTAAATCCTTTGGAGTTAACGTCATTATTACTTCTGATTTACAGAATCTTTCTAGTGCCAAATAGTGGATTTTTAATTTATTTTCTCTTAAGTTTTTTTGAAGTTTTATCTTTTCTGAGGTATGAATATATGTTCAATTTATTTTATTTATTCTATTCATAGCTACTGAATCGAATATTATGTAGCCACTCTTTAAAATATATAAGTTATTAATTTAATTTGTTTTATATTTTCCATGTGTCCATTACAGATATGCAGTTGAGCTATGGTTTCCAAATATGCTAAATCTAATAGTATATCTCGATGTGGCAATCCCTTTTGTTACATTCAGCTATTGGAAATTGTTTAATTTCAAGAAAACTTTGATATGGTCTTTGAGATCGATTTCTTTTCAGATATACAATACTTCCTTATTTTGGGGAAACTTTGTCTTTTTTTTAGACATTAGTTATTAAGTATGATTGGTATTTTCATAACTCTATATAGTATAGGTCATGATGGGTTGAGCTTGTCACATAGGTGCTAAAGGGCTGTTATGACCTACATGCAGCTCTCGACAAGGGGGGCCATAGGACAGAGGTGGATGGTGTCATGGGACAGATACAGGTGGTGAAAATGCAAGACCTAGGGATATGTGCCGAAGCTGAAATGGACATAGGGACAAAATAGTTCAGGTTAAAGTTGTTTCCTATTGTCACTGCCTAGTTTTTTCCTTTTCTTGTTTTTTTTAAGCATTGTTTGTCGAGGGGCAATAGTTGGAGGAAGCAGGTTGCGATTGGTGGGGAGAAAGGAGCACGGGACCTTTCAGTGTTATTGCAGGTTTCTGGTTTAATCTAGAATGGTCAACGGATCGGAGCGAGTGGAGGTGGATCCCGAGCCGTAGGACCTACTCACAATGTGGGGAATGGATATTATGGAGTATATCATGAAGGCCCTCATTGGGTCTGCGGTTGGGAAATGTGGAAATCCTGAAGTTTTGGGTTTGGGGGACAGTCCGGAAGATGTTCCAAGGTAGTTTGAGAGACCCGTAACGACCATGGACCACAGCTTTAACCGAATGTCAGTGGTTACTCTACCCTGTCTCGAGTTTTTCAGTTCTGGCGGCACAGATCTAAGCCTTCAGCAGACAAAGGGGAGGAGTAATGAGGTGGTTAAGCCTTTTATGCCTACAGGGGGCCTCGAAGACATTGTGGCCATTTGTGGTCTACTAAAAAAGGAGGGGTTAAGACAGGATCTCAAGAGGGCAGGCCATATTTTTTCACTCGGAGGAGGAGAGGTGCCGGGGTTGATTGGGGTTTCAGGGATTTCAGGTGGAGGGTAGCGGAGACATTCAGGTTTTGCTAGAGAAGAGGGCCTGGTGTGATTAGCATAGGACATTGTTGCAGCTTGAAAGAAGAATCCGTAGGTATAGAGAAGGGGATATCGCCCTCTTTCTGGTGGGATCGTGCATGGAATCACCCCCTCACGAGGAGGGATTGCTATCAGAGAAGGGTCAGGTGGAGTTCTGTCAGAAGTTCAAGCCAAGGAAGCAACACAAAAAGGTGGTTTGAAGGGTAATAAAAAGGAGAAATGAACAGCGTCTACGGTTGAGGGTATCAAAGAGGCCTTGGGACATGAGATCCCAGTCATTCTATCAGACAACAAGCAGGAAACCTCGAATCTATTGAGGAAGAAATCTCGGGTTGTTAGAAGGAAATACCAAGTCCCAAACCTGGTGTTGGGCATCGTTTACAAGGCCATGGACACGACTGAAAAAACACTGGTTGGGAAAGCGAAGGGGAAGAAAGTACCATCTCCATACTTGAGGGAATGGGCGGAGAAATCATGGCAAGAAGGGCCCGATTCGAGGTTCGAGGTGTGCATCTTGGCTAATGGCTGGTTTATGCCGAGATTTAGAAACAAGGAAATTGTATCATGGGTGCTGGAAAGGAATTGGGGTTTTTTTCATGACCGATCCTCTTTAAGAGATGGAATCACCTGTTTGATGCGCAAAGGGAGAAGCTTGCAGACCTCCCAATCTGGATCAAGCTACCAGGTCTCCCTCAATCGCTTTGGACTGCCAATGTTTTCAATGAAATTGGGAATGTATTAGGACAGGATTTGGAGGCTAATATGTCATATATATAAATGGGTGAGCAAGGGACTGCTAGGATTATGGTCCGACTAAACCCTAGAGAAGGATTGGTGGAGGCAATTCAGCTGCATTATAGGAATTGGTCCTTCATCCAAACTCTAGATTATGAGCAGGTGTCGTTCAGGTGTCACAGATGTCACCAATATGGGCATATGGCTAAAGAGTGTCCCCTGGGCATCCGAAGAAAGAAAAAATATTCTAAAGGGAAAGGATTGCGCAATCTTGGAGGAAATTCAGTAGATGGGATACTAGACTCAGGTACTAAAAAGGATCGAGGCTTTCAGCCTTCTCAGCATAAGATGGAAGGGCAAGGTGAAGATACAGTGATGGGGGAAGCGAGAGCCATTGGGCAGGGTGTTGTAGAAGATGGCCCAGTCGAGGAGCCCTCAGCTGCAGCAGTAGCTACAGATGAGAAGTGTGGGCGGGTACTACTCCTCTTACCCCCTCATCTCTTTCCTTTCCATTTTCGCATATGACTTCTGCATGTTTTGGGCATGGTTCCTCCAGGCCTGATACATTTCATATGTCAAATGGTATGTTTGTACTTGTCAAATCTTCCATGGATAGCATTATCACTACTATCCCGGCCATTTCATCCATCCTATGCCCTATCCCCTTGTCTGGGCCTGAGGATCTCCCTTTCTCAGAAGGATCACATCGGCCCTATAACCTTAGGCACCAGGATAAAAAAGATAATATTCTGGAAATAGTGGGAGGTCTGGGGAACCTTATTGTCTCTTCTTCTTGGCCCAAGCTAAGAGGGAGAAAATCTAACCTTTCTAAGGCCCAGCTGAAAGCAAAACTTAACATAGATAATGGGAAGAAAAGGTCCATTACATGGGCTCTTAGAGCAGTGAATGCCCTAATTCGGGTGATCAAATGATCTTGTTATCCTTTAATTGCAGGGGTTTAGCTAGTAAGCCCAAAAAACTAGCACTTTGAGCCCTGTTCTCTGGTTATGGGTCGGACATTATTATTCTACAGGAAATTTTGGGATCTAGGTAAGAGGTATCTATTGTGCTTTGGAGTCTTTTTCTGGGGTGGTCTTTCATGGGTTTGCATGCTTGTGGAAGGTCTAGGGGGATAGTTGTGGGCTTTAATGCCAATAAAATAAAAATTTTAAATTCATGGGGCAGGGATCATGTTTTGGCCGTGGAGGTCTATTCCCTGGAGTTGTGCTCTTCTTTTCATATTATGAATATATATGGCCCCTGTCAGGAGAGGGAGAGATTCTAGAATAATCTCTAGTCGAGGAAATTTATGAACAGTCCCAACCTCATTATAGGAGGGGACTTGAATTTTTCACTTGGACAAGACGAACCTTTGGGTCCGTCTGCCCGAGTGGATCCTCTATCTAATTTTTTCTCTGCTAAAATAATGGAGGGGCGCCTTATTGATATTAGTCTTGTCAAACTTCAGCCTACATGGAGGAATAGGAGAATAGGAGAGGCCATGGTGGCCAAGAGATTAGATTGATTTTTTATCAAGGGGGCAATGGTTGGGGGAGAGGAGGAGATTCATACCAACATCCTATTCTCCTTGAAATTAAAGGCAGTATTGAAAAACCTAGATCATCGTTCAAATTCAATTCAGGTTGGCTAAAAGAGGATTCCTTTAATGCTCTTTTTAGGGAAACCTGGAGGGCTTGGGGGCCTCAGAGTCATATAACAAAGCGTCTCACTTCTAGGAAAACCTCAAATATATGAAGAAAATGACCATCAAATGGGCCAAACAAAGGAAATAATCTTAGGAGGAGAGGCTGAAATGGCTAGGAGCAGAATTGGAAAGGTTGGAAAGCCTCGAGTCCGATGGCTATGAATTGGGATATAAGAGGGATCAAATTCAATCCTTGGAACGGTAAAGAAGGAAGATCTTATTGGAAAGGGAGGAGAAAGGGAGGTTAAAAAGTCGTGATGATCTGTATCTTAGGGGGAAGCCCCCAGGATCTAAAAAATTGAAATGGATCTGACAAGATCTGCAAAATTATAATGCTAGAAAAAAAAACGTGAACACACAGCAAATAAAACCACAAAGAAACTTGTTTTATTAAAACATAGAATAACTATAGAAGCTACATTGTGGTGGACAATTTGTCCTTTTACAAAATGTGACTTGTTACTTATAGCCTTTTTTTTGTTACAATACCACAGGTAAATTCCATGGGTGGGTAAATACCATGGGTGGATCTCACTTACAATACCATGGGTAAATAACATGGGTGAATGAATACCATGGGTGGATGACACTTACAATACCATGGGTGGATAAATACCATGGGTGGATGAATACCATGGGTCGATGCCATTTACAATACCACAAGTAAATTCCATGGGTGGATGGATAACATGGGTGGATGAATACCATGGGTGGATGCCATTTTCCATTTGGATCATTCCTCCCTCCTTAAGAAGAAATGGTCCCCATTGCATGAAGTTCCCTCCTGAGAAACCTTTGTTGAATATGAATAGCCACTGAACAGAATTTTTTTGTGTGGTTAACCCATAATCGTGATGAACGAAGATCTAAGGATAGAGATACCCAGTAATGCTTGTGACCAACTGTGATACTGACAGTGTGCAGCCTAGAAAATGGACTTCGATGAAGTGTGGGTTTGTAGGTGACCCAGAACCATGGAAAATGAAGATACGAGAATAGATATACCATGTAATGCTTGTGACCAACTATGGTACTAACAGTGTGCGGCCTAGAAAATGGACTTCGATGAGAAGGATTTTGTGCAGTTGACCCATAACCATGATGTTGATTGTTGATGAAGTAGTAGGTGCCTACATAGCTTGGGGTGGGAGATCACGTCTCCAAATAACCCAAGCCAAATTTTTGTATGCTGAAACTAATGAATGTGAAGCAAGTGCCTACTAAAGCGGGGCGGGAGGGCACGTCTCCAAAGGGAACTCGCTCAGATTAGGGGAATTTTGAGGTCTAAAATGGGCCTCCTAAGAAAAATGTACAACAAAAATAAACTTTATAACAACCAATAAGATTCAAGATGATGATGTCAACCATGGGGGATGATTTACCATTTTTTAAATAAAAGGGTAAAAATATTAAATAATAATAAAATAATAAAACTACTTTTTCAACTCGTATTTTCAACTTATCTCCCACAATTTTTACTCAAATTTCAAGCGGGAGTACTCGTTGGATGCAAAATTTAATTCCTCATCCAAGGAGTACCCATGTTGCATACTTTCAATGAACTCTGCTACATGAAAAATGGGAAATACATAAAAAAATGTGATTACAATCACGTTTTTTATGTATTTCTCTTTTTTCGTGTAGTATGACCCATCAAAAGTATGCAACATGGGTACTCCTTGGATGAGGAATTAAATTTCGCATCCAATGAGTATTCCCGCTCAAAATTTGAGTAAAAACTTTGGGAGATAAGTTGAAAAAGTAGTTTTTTCATTTTTCCCTCTAAAACTTGATGATGTCATCAAATCTTATTTGATTTTTTCCACTAATATTTTATAATTTCCTTAGGAGGGCCATTTTAGACCTCAAAATTCCCCTAATCTAAATGTTGCTCCAGATTTAAAATGAGAATAACTCGGTCAATATAACTCAGAATATGTATTATAACCTTTTTTTGGAAATGGAATGATCATTCTGCATCTTCCCATGTGTTTGAAATCGCTATCTAGAGACTTTAGACTCTCATATTCATGTTGGAACTGCCCCGCCTTCACAAAATTTCTGAAAAAATTGATGATTTTAAATCAGCGATAACTCCTTCGTCCAGACTCTGATTGGACCGATTTTTTTTAGAAATCAGGTGATTTTTCAAGAGGAGCTCAGATTTGTAACTATTTATCTAAAATTTTTCACTGAAAACTGAAAGAAATGACAGGAGAGTTGTCGTCCATGAATTGTCATTAGAAAAATTGCTGCAACATTATTGATTTTGAATCAGCAATATCTCTCTCATCGGAACTCCAATTCGGCCGATTTATTTTTTTAATTTGGGTAATTTTTCGCATGGAATCCAGATATGGTATTTTTTTTGTAAATTTTTCACTAAAACTTTCAGATATTATCTGCAAACACGCCGCCCAAAAAATTCATAAATTTTGTTGAAGATTGATGCAAAACATTGAAACTGAAATATGCTTCAAACCCTCATTCCCATGGATTCGTAACCTGAATCTGATACCATTGATCTAAACAATTGAACTGGATCTGACAAGATCTGCAAAATTAGAATGCCAGAAAATAAAATAAAAATAAATAAATAAATAATAGAACACAGCAAATAAAACCACAAAGAAACTTGTTTTATTAAAACAGAGAATAACTATAGAAGCTACTTTGTGGTGGATAATATGTCCTTTTACAAAATGTGACTTGTTACTTATAGCCTTTTTTTTGTTACAATACCACAGGTAAATTCCATGGGTGGGTAAATACCATGGGTGGATCTCACTTACAATACCATGGGTAAATACCATCTGTGAATGAATACCAAGGGTGGATGCCACTTACAATACCATGGGTGGATTAATACCATGGGCTGATGTCATTTACAATACCATGGTATATTTCATGGATGGATGGATAACATGGGTGGATTAATACCATGGGTGGATGCCATTTTCCATTTGGATCACGTGCTTTATGGCTAGCAACAGGGGACGAAAACATGAAATTCTTTAACTACGCAAAAGGAAGGAGAAATGCTAACACCATCTAGGGGATGAGGAAGGAGGATAATGGGGTGGAAAATTTTTCCCAAGTCTTGCTAGCATGGGTAAGGAGCATTTTAGCAGAACCTTCAAATCCCCCCCCATAGGTCACTATTGCTGAGGTGGTGAGGGTGGCTCAACATTTCCCAAGATATGTGGATAAAGATGAAAATTAAATGGTGACAAGATAGGTGTTCAGGGATGAGGTGGAGGGATTCCTTAAGTCAATGCAGAAGGACAAAAGCCCAGGACCGGATGGGTGGACAGTTGAGTTCTATCAGCATTTCTTTGAATAACTGGGGGTGTATCTCACTACAGTGGTGGAGGAATCTCATTCAAAAGGGGAAATTTTCGAACCCCTAAACTCCACCTTTATTGCTCTCATTCCGAAATTGGATGAGCTAGCCTCGTTTGATGACTTCCATCCCATATCTCTTTGTACTAGTATTATGTCAAAAGTGATCACGGTCATATTGAAGTTGATCCTCTCTAAGAATGTTTCACAAGAACAGTTTGGGTTCTTAGAAGGTAGGCAGATCCATGAATCCATTGGGGTGGCTTAGCAGACTCTCCATAGCATCAAAAGGGACAGAAGGAAGGGTATGATAATAAATATAGACTTATCCAAAGCTTATGACAAGATTAGTTGGATGTATATCAGATTACTTCTAACTCATCTGGGGTTTGACATCTGCTTCATAAACCGAGTGATGAGTTGCATAACCAATATCAGCTTTGCAGTCCTTATAAACAGGGTAGCCTCTCCTTTCTTCAAAAGTTAGAAAGGTTTGAGAAAGGGCTGCCCTTTGTCACCTCTGCTCTTTCTCTTGGCTGTTGAAGGTCTTAGTCAGCTGATAGCAGCAGCCAAAATGAGGGGAGATTTCAAAGGAGTAGAGGTCGCCATCAATCAGCAGATTACCCACCTGCTCTTCGTTGATGAAAAACTCCTATTTAGTAATGGCAAGAGAAGTGAGATTGAGTTTCTAAAACAAGCCATTGAACTCTTCCTATTGGCAACAGGAATGAGCATCAATATTGGCAAATCAATCATCATAGCTTAAGGCCTCTCAGGAGAAGATATAAGAAGGACGGTGGTGGTGCTCCCATTTGAGGTCAAAGGACTAGAAGAAAGCTTAAAATATCTCAGTTTTCCTATCAAACCAAACTCATACAAATCTTTGTACTGGCTCTGGATAGTAGCTAAAATAGAAAAGAGAGTGAACCACTGGAGTTTTTTTTGTCTGTCAAGGACTAGTATATTGGTGTTGATTAAATAGGTTATCTTGGAAATCACAGTGTAATGGGCTATGCTCTCATGGGTCCTGAGGAACATTCTCCTGAAGGTGAAAAATATCTGTAGTAAATTCCTATGGGCGGGGTCAAAGGAGGAGAAGGTTATGCCCTGTGTGGCTTGGTACAGTATCGCTATTCCTAAAGACTGGGGCGGATGGGGGATTAAATAACTCCCGTCGTTTGTGGTCTCTCTAGCTGCCAAAATGGGATGGAGGATATTATTCAAGGAATATTTATGGTCATAGGTCATGAAGAGGAAATATATCGACCCTATGGAGTTAAAATATTGGCTTAGAGCCCAAGGGAAAAAACCTAAAAAAGCTTAGGTGGTATGGAAAGCGATTTTGGGATCGCTGAACATTATTGATGAAGGCCTGGTTTGGCATATAGGTAATGGGGAGCAAGTGAGGATTGGGATGGATCCGTGGGTAGGGTGAAATGAGGCTTATTCTCTTCTGGTGGAGTTAAGAGCCATCCTGAAGGACAAAGGTTTCTAGTTTGTAAATCAAATTTCAAAAGAGGCCTCCTCCTTGCACTGGGTTCAGGGTTCGATGACTGCGGAGGATCTGCGAATTGAGCCCGAATGGCATGAAGCCTAGATTAAGTATACTTGTGAGCTAGAACGAACACATGTGTGCATCAGGGATAGAGAGGATGATTTAAGGTGGGCTCATAGCCCCACTGGAAAGTATACTCCTAAGTTTGGATATGCTTTCCTTATGGATAAAAAGGGTTCGAAGGTTCCTACTTGGTGGGAAAAACAACTTTGGAAATTGAAATGTCCAGCCAAAAGTCGGATTTTCTTCTGGTGCATTCTAAAAAATAAATTCCCAACCTGGGATAATATATTGAAAAGGAAGAAGGTAGGTTCGGGTTTGTTCCCACTCTGTAGAAAAGCGGCGGAAACATTTCAGCACTTATTCATTGGTTGTCCTTTTAGCAGAGTTGTCTAGTCCAGGGCTATGGCCGTAGTGGGGAAGTTCCAAATATGGGAAGGGGAATCGGTCGTGGAAGCTCGGAGGGATTGATGGCAGGATATTCAAGAGATTAATTGGAGGGCCCTTCCCCTGCTAATATCATGGGGCATCTAGCTTGCCAGGAATGGGTCCATTTTTAAGGAGAAAGAGACCCAGACTCAGATCATTGCTAAGGAAAGTATGGCCATTTATTTTCAAAAGCGGGAGCCAAAATCAGAATCAACTCCTAGGGTGGTCATTCTAGAAGTTATCAGAGGGGATATGTCGTGGGCATATTTTGACAGAGCGTCTAGTGATGAAAATAGGTGTGGGGCTGGAATTGTGATTCACCTCAATCCGGAGAACCGCAAGTAAGCTTCGGTGGTTCTGGGGAATGGGACGAACAATTTCGTCGAGCTTAACGCTTTGCATTTGCTTTTGTGTTGGCTGATCCAGTTGGGCATTTGTTCAGTACATATTTTTGGGGACTCCTTGAACATTTTCAAGTAGTTCCATAAAGATTTAGTGTGCCAAATTTATCTCTTAAATCCAATCCTTGAAGAAATTTGGTCCTTAAAAAAAAAATTACTTACATATATGTCTGTCACATTTACAGGGAGCGAAACGAGGAATCAGACCTCCTTTCTAAGGAGGGCCTATAGCAAGTTTTGGGAAGTTGGAAAATAAAGGAAACATGCCTTGAGGGTCAGGTTGAGTCAGACCATGCCCCTTATCTCTGATTTTTTATTTTGTGGCTCTTTGGATAGATTTTTAAATTTTTTGTTGATCATTGTATATATTTCATCTCCATAGTATATTATGCCTCATCTACGAGGTTGCTACTTTTTTGGCTACATATCCCTCTCTTTTAGACATTATATGACATATATACTCTATTTTTACTAGATTTGGTCAGCCTCAAATCCTGTTTGAGATGTTTTCTTCATAAGAGGGAGCTCGGGACTCGAAGGAAGGCATTATGGCTAGCCTATTTTTTCAGGGTTTTTTCCTAAACTGAGGAGCCTTGGAATTGTTGGGTTGGCGTGGATAAGGAATACAGGTTGCTTTGTAGAGCAACGCTCAGGCAGAGGTATTTACTTATGCGTTATTTTGTGGGTTTTTCTGTATGCAAAACGGCTGGATGGATCTGGTTTTTGTGTTCTGCATGGCACACTATCAGATATCATGCTTATAGCATGTACTTAATAAAAATTTTGTTCATTAATGGAAAGTTTCATTTTTTTCTTTGGAAAAAGATCTCTATATAGTATAAATAGAGTGTGAAATACTAGTGAAAGGGGCGGGGGGTCGAAAGGATGAAACTCTCATGAATGAAGATAATGAAATGTTGTACTTGATCATACTTCTGTAAGTTCTGTGTTGAATGTCTTTAATATAAAAATATAGTTGCAATATCCTATTAAATATTCCATTGTCATAAATTATCATTCTCATAATTCTTAGACTATGTTTCAAGAGTTTATTGGAATTTGTATTAATTTCATATACCTTAACTGTGTATCAAGGATTAATGGTTGAATTTTAGTTCATCTTTCTTATCTTTGTTAATTATATTTACTTGAATAAATATTAGATTAGTTCTTGTGGTTTTTTCTTATAGGAATTTGTTTAAATCTTTGTGATATGTGCATTATAGTTTTTGGAATGACTTTCATAAGTTAAAGTTGCCACATATATATCTCTGTTGCAAATAATTAACATTATGATTTTTTTCTTATTGGATTTTATGTCATAATACTTCATTTTCATGAATTAGATGTATTTGGTTCTTGGTTAATTAATAATTATTTTGTAGATTCGAAAGTGAACTTAGCCATTTAATATGTTTTAGCTCTTGGACGAGGTAAGTAATTAGTAATATTAATTTGTTCCTTTTGTGATTTTTAGTGTGAATTAATTAAAATAATTTGATTCTTGCTTCAAATTGTTTAGAGAAACGACAAGTTGGTTGTGATCTATCTTGTTGCCTCTTATTTCCTTTTTGCATTGGAAACTGATTTTTTTTGTAGCTTTAGAATTTTTAATTTAAATTTCTTCTTAAATCATTTCATAACTTATTTTAAATATCACTTGTCACCAGTCAAGTGATACTTCTAGTGATTTTATAATTTGCATATTTGTAAAAAAATCTTTTGTCGATTTTTTAGTAATTTGTAAATATTAGTATATGACCATTATGAGAGATTTTAATGCTTTCTTTCCCTTGGGGAAGAAATTTTTTTGGCCAACAGATCCATTAAACCTATCAGGGAAAACCATACCAAATGAGTTGGGTTAGATTTAAAGAACCTAAGAGTGGGTTTTTTCCTCTTGCTGACATATGGTAAATTATCCCTGTCAACATTACCCCACCGTTATCACCAAGGTGGTCTATCACCTTATAAAACATTGTAATTTCATTGTCGATCTAGACTATTCATCATTAGGTCACAATTTGATGGTAGAAGTTGTGTTATGGTTTTGTTACCCCGGAAGGAAACCCTCATTTTATGAGGGTGTTTTATTAGTAATTACGAGTATGTGTTATTGAGTGAGTGTTGTAACTGAGAAAGGAGAATATGAGAGTTAAAAGGAGGTTACAGTAGATATACTACAAGATGTATCCCTTCATTTTGGTTGACGGGATAAAAGGTAAGTCTATTTGCTTCTCTAACATAGCACAAATCGAGTGAACCACATATATTAGTGTCTCTATTGTATTGTGTTATTTTGTGTTTTATTTCCACATTTATTTTGATTTGATTGCTCCATAATATTACTCCTAATGTCACATACATATGATGGGTCGTGACATTATTAAGGCTCTATGTGGTTTGATGGTTTCTTATTCAAGGTGAAATATGAGAAAGATATTATTTCTCAAGAGGATCCACATCTAGAGATAGTAAATTATTTGACAGATTCCTTAGAAAGGATTGAGATTTAGTCTTAAGGGATCATGGTGGAGGTGGGGAAAGCAAGGATATCTATTATATTACTTTAATTTTCAGCCTAATTACTTAGATTTATTCCAAATACTATTATATTTCAGCTTCAAGGAAACATTTTATATCTAGAGGGCTAGTTGATATGATTGATTTGGAAGTATCTAGCAACGGAGGTCGTTTATTAGCAATATTTTCGGTTTTCTACAACTCAGTGGTTTTCCACCATTTATTAAGGGTTTGGGTAATTGGAATGATAATTTAGATGTAATTCCTCTAATTACCAAATAAATCAATCAAGGAAGTGGATGAAAAAAATGAAGTGTACAGAGAAATAAAAGGAAATTGTTATGAAAAAATTTTCATCAATGAAATTGATTCTAGGGGATGACATTAAGATGCATGAAGTAGTGTCAATGGAAAAATTGTTAGGTCCCTATATTACTAGTATAGTCCCTTATTGTTGGGTAACCCCCTTATTTTTATTGTTGTACCCCTTTAACCCCAAAATTGTTATTATTGTGCCCTTACATTATTATTGTTAGATTGGCTAGGATTATATTGTGACCCCATATTGGACTCCTATATATAGAAGGAGGTTTTGTCATTTGTATCATCCAAGAATTGTTCATTTATGTAATGTAAAGGAGGTTTCCCCCTCTAAGTGGCTTATTTCTAAGGCGTTGAACTCTTTTTTATTTTATTTTTGGAGCTGGTCTCATAAAATTTGGTATCAGAGCTTTGGATTCTAGGGTTTCGCTGCTCCAAATAGGTCATCGTGGAATTTTCGCTATAAATTTCTATGAAGGTTCAAAAGCTGAAATTTTTATCATGTCAAGATGAAATCCTGAGGAACGTCGTGTACAAATTTTAGATCTTGATTTGCAATATTTTCTGAGCTATGATCTGTGGAAGTTATGGTTTTTTCAGGCACCCGAATTTCATCTCAAAGAGGTGACTGTGGGAAATTTGTCATAAGTCTCTCTCTAAGCATCAGATTGGAATTATGTAAAAATTGGCCACAATCACACTGAATTTTGTTTACTATGTATCAATTTCAGACCCTAAGGAGGAAACAATGACACGTGGCATGTCGTACACGTTTGCTCTACGGAACCAGTCTATAATTAGGCCATTGTGGGACATTGGGCATAACTTTGCCTTGAAGAATCCAAATCAGATCAGACCTATGGCATTCGAAAGAAGATTCAGAGGGCTACTACAGGACCGAATTTCAAATATTGAAGATCCGAAATCATATAGATAATTCAGTTTCAATAACGAGCTCCCCATAAGCAAGAAAAAGGTGTGTATTTTTTTTTCAAATTGAATAAGTCTTGTTTGAAAAATCAGTTTGAATTGATTCCAAGCGCATATTGTAGAATAGATATCATTATTGGGTTCTAAAATTCCCCCCTAAAAATAATTCAACACCCATTAAGACTTATCAAAATGACATATCAAAATTACAAGAGCAAGTGCACCAATTTCGCTCTCGCAAAGAGCAACAAAAAATGAAATGGAAGTTTTGAATAAAGGCGTGGAAGCTAAGATGGATGGTTTGAAGAAATGGATGGAAGCTAATATGGATATCATGGAAACTCTAATGGAAGCTAAGATGGATGACATGGAAGCTAAGATTGATGAAACAATGAAAGACAACATGGAAAACATGAAGAATGATCTAAAAGAAGACATGGAAGGTTTGACAAAGTTGATACAAGAAATGTTCCCTAATGGCGAAATATAGTAGAGGAAACTCACGATGAGAAAAAAATAAATGTTAATCGTGATTTCATAAACTCTAATGTTGGATTGAAGAACCACCATATTCCAAATATGGATATGACGAAGTTTGATGGCAAGGATCTCGTAACATGGATACTACAGATGGAGCAATATTTTGATCTCAATAATTTGCAAAACACACAAAATGTATGCATTACAACTTTACATTTAGAAAAAAATACATTTGTATGGTATCGATGGCTTTGCACATTATGAGAATACAAAGAGCAAAACATTCTTTAGCCAATTGATAAATCTCAAACAAAAGGGTTCAGTGGTGGAGCACATTGAGGACTTCCAAAAATTGAATATAAGGGACTGATATTCTAGAGGAACACGGGATTAATGTCTTCATAGATACTTTAAAGGATAACATCCAACATGAGGTTCGCCTTTGGGAACTTGATTCATTGGAGAAGGCATTCAGGTTGGAAAGAAAAATTGAATGTAAAATTATGGCGACAAGGAAGCCTACCACTCACATCTATAAAGATGGAAGTGTTGATACTCCTAGACTTCCACAACCTACAAGGTTGACACCATAAAAATTGGAATAAAAAAGAGAAAAAGGGCTTTGCTACAGTTGTGAAATAAAATACATTTAAGATCATAAGTGTGCTGAGAAGAAATTATTTTACATATATTGTGAAGAGGAGGAAGAAAATGAACAAGAAACTTCAAAAGAAGAGGATATACACCAGGAACCAAACCTAGAAGAAGAAGAAATGTGTCTGACCATATCGTGTAATGCATTTGTAGGAATTACCACTCCTCAAATTCTCAATATAGAAGGACATACCAAGAATAAAAAGGTAATAGTGTTGATTGATTCGGGTAGTACCCATAATTTTATTCATTGTAAGGTAGCCAAGGAATTGAATTGTTTCCTATACCCAGCACCAGAATGTTAAGTGATGGTTGCAAATGGAGGAATTATAAATTGCTCTATAAAATGCCATAATATCAAACTAACCATGGGGAAATATGTATTTAATAGTCCAATTCTTTCCATTCCAATGGGAGGTGTTGATGTTGTACTAGGAGTACAATGGTTACAATCTTTGGGGACGGTAGCTTTTAATTTTCAAGAACTTTTCTTGAAATTTTTTTCAGATGGAAAGGAATTCAAATTGCGAGGTATCACAGGGAAGCCGGGAAAGACAATAAGCTCTAATGTCATGATAAAGCTTCTGAAGAAATAAAATCGAAGCGTAATTGCACAATTATGCTCACTAGAAGTTCCAACATCAAAATCATTTGTTTCTTCAGATCTCCAAAAAGTCTTGGACAATAATTCTAAGGTGTTTGAAACTCCAAAAGGACTCCCACTTATTCGTGATCATGATCATTCTATTCATTTGATTCCAGGAAGTGTTCCTCCAAACATCAGGCCTTATGAGATCTTGTGTCTAAAATAGAAAAATGAATGATATCATAATGTTAGAGTTCGATAATTCAACTGGTCAAAGCTGCTCCAGGCTTATGCACAAGAAGGATGGGATCTCATGACAATAGATTATAGGGAGCTCAATAAGCTCACTATTAAAGATAAATTTCCCATTCCTATGATTGATGAATTATTGGATGAATTACATGGAGCAATTTATTTTACCAAATTGGATCTTCGTTCAAGATATCATCAAATTAGAATGAAGATAGAAGATATTTCGTAAATAGAATTTCGAACTCGTGAGGTTCATTATGAATTTTTGGTCATGCCTTTTGGCCTTACCAATGCACCTTCTACATTTCAAGAGTTGATGAATTCCATTTTCAAACCCTTCCTTAGAAAATTTTTCCTATTATTTTTTGATGATATACTAATCTACAGCAGGTCTTGGAAGGATCATGTTCAACATTTTGACAAGGTGCTAAAACTATCGGAGGAGAAACAATTATATGCAAAAACATCCAAATTTTTCTTTGGAGTACAAGAGGTGGAATATCAAGGTCATATTCTATCTCAAGAGGGTGTTAAGGTAGACCCTACCAAAATTAAATCCATTAAGGAATGGAAATTCCCCACAACCATAAAGAAGTTGCAAGGATTTCTCGGGTTAACAGGGTATTATCGCAAGTTTGTTAAGAATTATGGGGGAATAGCAGCACCTCTAACAACATTATTAAAGAAATATGCATTTTCATGGAATCGTGAAACAACTAAGGATTTTTAACATCTTAAAGAGGAAATGTTCCTAGCACCGGTCTTAGCTACGCCAGACTTCACAAAAACCTATATTGTGGAATGTGATGCCTTAGGAAATGGAATTGGTGTTGTTTTAATTCAAGAAGGAAGACCCATTGCTTTTGAAAGTCGTCCAATCAAAGGAAAGTATTTACAGAAAGCTATTTATGGGAAGTAAATGTTGGCAATACTACATACACTAAAGAACGACCTTACCTAATGGGAAGACACTTCAAGGTAAAAATTGATCATGATAGTCTTAAACACTTTTTGGAACAAATATTATCTTCAGAAGAACAGCAAAAATGGGTCACAAAAATATTGGGTTATGACTTTGAAATCATCTACAAAAAAGGGAAGTTATATGTTGTTGCAGATGCACTCTCAAGAAAGGATGAAGAGGTGGAAGCATTGCTTTGTGCCATTTCTATTATCCAACCAGATTGGATAACCGAAGCAAGGGATGAGTGGAAGAAGGACGAAAAAGTGTGCACACTCATTCAAAAGTTGCAACAAGGTCCTAGTACATATGATACATTTAGTTGGAAAAATTATTCCTTATGGTACAAAGATCACTTATATATTTGTAAGAATTCCCAACTAAAACAAAATATTCTTTTGGAATTGCACACTTCTCCTTTAGGAGGACACTCGGGATTTTTAAAAACTTACCACAGGGTGGAGAAAGAAGTTATTTGGGATGACATTAAATCTGATATTCAAAATTTTGTGGTGGAATGTTTGGTTTTCTAGAAAAATATAGTTGATACAATTAAGACCTCGGGTCTTCTACAGCCTTTATCCATTCCAAGTCAACGTTGGGAGGAGATTTCAATGGATTTTTTCACAATTTTACTTAAGTCTGAAGGAAATGGTGTCATCATGGTGGTATTTGATAGACTTACCAATTATGCACATGTTTGTGCATTATTTTTTAGGTCTAAAATGGGCCTCCTAGGGAAATTATAAAATAATATTGGAAATAATCAAATAAGATTTGATTACATCATCAAATTTTAGATTGAAAAAAGAAAAAACTATTTTTTTCAGCTCATATTTTCAACTTATCTCCCAAAATGTTTACTCAAATTTCGAGCGGGAGTACTCATTGGATGTGTTGTACCTTAAGAGACAATCCCTTAGTTGTGATAAGGAATCCGTGCTTAAGACATTTGTATAATTATGTCACAGAAATATTGCTCTTTGTTTAATCACCTTCAAATATTTATCATTAAACCCTCAAAGATCAAATACAATGAATGTCCCACAATGATATTATCTGTTGATATAGAATGGAATGATCAGAAGAACATGAAATAAAAAAGCGCAAACTAATATGTTGTTGTACAAAATATATCACCTCAAACTCCAGAAGAATTATAAGAAAAGGAACAGTTAAAATGAAGGAGCGCCTATTAAGGGTTTTAACTCTTATTCACACAAGTAAAAAGAGACTTGTAGCTTCCTTACTTCATTTTATTCAAAGACGGAAAGCACACAATGAACTTGAAGACACATCAACATCAGTAAATGCTAGAAACTTTATTTTCATTCATTAATCATTTGAAATATGAGTACAAAAATTATAGTCTGAAGGTCCAAAACTATGAACCTTTCTCTTTCTTGTCTATCTCATTAAAACAATAGAAAACAGTTTGTAACTGCTGTAACTAATCCTAACTACTTCAAGTACTTACGACTTCGTCAACTATCTATTACATGTCCTCAAAATGTCTTATTACAATTACATTCTCTTTAAAAAAGGAAAATAACATGAAATTAAAATTCTAATCTATATGCTGAATGTGAATTGATGACTTTGCTGCTACATTTCCTTGACTGGCTGGTTTATCCTTCTTTGAATTCAAGGGATGCTTTTGTAAATCTGCCATCTAGGCTCTTTATTTATTCCATATCTCAATGTTTTTCTTGGGTGAATGAACTAGCTTGTGATATTCCAATCTAAAAGCAGTGATTTTGTTGAAAGATGGCCTTTCTACAAACAAAGTTTTCACTAACCGCAGTAGTTGAAAATGTCTTTGAAGGAAATTGATTACTGTTGCTCCTTTAAGAACCTGAGTCTTTTCATGAGTATTTTCTACCTTACTTTTCGCCAGCACCAATAAGGGTTCATAATAATCCCATGATAAAATACTACCTCCATGACCACAACATGATGGGAAACCTACTCTTGCTATTTTGTCAAATAAATTATCAAACTAACTCACTGCTTTTTTAAGCTCAATCAACTTCTTTTCTGTGGACTTCCTGTAATCATTCTTGACAATCATCTTATTGATTTCCACTGCATATAAAATCCTGTCTATAATTTCAATTTATTCCAACTCTTGATCTGTTTTGGAATCAATGAAATCAATGAATTTTCTTTCCCAGATGGCTCTATTAATTGTCTTTTGCTTATATATCATGACTTTCTCTTCAAAATCCCTGATAATACTTCTTTCCTCTGCAACAACAGTCAGAAACCCCCAAATTTCTTTCATTTCTGCAATGATATCATTCCATATAATATCCTTAGCCTATATTAAAGATATATTTCCCTTCAATTTTTCTTTGAGATTTTTAATCTCAGCATCAGCATTTTGGCAGTCTATTTTGTATTTACTAACTTCACCCTCTGTGGCTTGAATGATCTTTGTTACAATTTCTAAATCAGCTTGTCCCTTTTTCCAAACTCTCTCTCCCATCTGCAATTCAATAGTTAATTGAGATATCTGTGCTAATGGATCTTCATTACCTGATGGAAAAACAAAAGTGCAAGTATGAGATTCAATATGGTTTTGCAATGACAATGCATTTTTATTTAATTTAGTGATTTCTTCTTCCTTTTGCAAGAGCTGCTGAAGAAGTTTCTCTTTCTCATTTTCCACCTCTGCAACCTCTACTGCCATGGGGTGTTCTCCTGTAGGCAATTTCAATTTTTTCTTCACTACAGATATTTATGATTCAGAACTTTGCAGAATTTTCTATACAGTAGACCTGTCATTGGGATCTACTCCAATCTTCACTATAATATTCTTGATTTCTTCGTTCTGGATTGTCAAAACCCTGGAATTGGATTTCTCTAACTTCAACTGCTTGATCACTTTTCCAAGCATATTTTCAGCCTTCAGTGCCATTGCATTAGTTTTGGTTAGGTCATTCACAATCAGTTGACATGTTTGCATATGTAGATTTACTTTGTCAAGCAATGGAATTTTCTTCACATCTACAGTCATATTTAAAGTATTAAAATTATTGGATGAACCAATTGACATATTGGAGGGATGTGAAAGGGAAATCTTAAATTGATATTTTTCAAGATCCATTGCAATTAGAAGTCTCGTTTGATCTGGGGTGATCTGATACTCAGCTTGAGCCTCCATGCTTGCCTTCATTTTTTTATTTCTTTCTGCAATCTGAGTAAACATTTGCTTAATTAAAGGCACATGTTCCTGATTAGTTTCATGTCTCCTTGGTGAAGCAAGGACATTTTTCTCATCTCCCAATTGTAATGAAAAACAAGGTTGAGCATCTACAAAATCCTCAATGAGCTTTGTCCTTTTTTCAGTCCTTTGTTCTTCATCCTCTGAATCAATCACTTCCTCTTTACCTCTCTTATTGGACTACTCTAATATGACAAGGTTATGAACAATTGAGGTTACTGAACCTGCAAAACCTTTACTTGCCGCTTTTTCTACATCAGGTTTTTTTTTCATGAATGAATCCTGAATACCCATTTTCAATTCTCCTATTAGAAATCACACTGTGAGGGTCATAAACCCACTTCTCTCTTAACAGTAGGTGCATTTCATCTAACATCTTAGTGGCTTTATCAATTTTTTGTCTCATATTAACTATAAAAGGACCCACAGTCATTGACAATTTGAACATATGACCTTTAGTCATAGGCACAAAGTGTATTTGATCAAAGTTTAAACTTTTCCTAATGAACTCCAAAGCTAATAATCTCATAGGCGCAAATACAGGAAGCCTATAAGGTTCTAAACTAGCTCCATAAAGTCTAAGTTCAGAATAATCTTCAAAGACAAACCAATCACCAAACTTACAATTTGTCCCCAGATGCAAGAACTCTTGATATTTTGGTAGAAAGTAGGAGGGAGAAATTCCATTCAAAACTTTATATGTAGTAGGCATAAAATGACCAAAAAAATCAAATAGACCACCCTCATTATGTCCTTTTCTCATTATGTCTATCCAAAATACTACTTATTGTGTTTTCTTATTCACATCCATAATGTTTCACCCCAGATGCATGAATTATTCTACATTCTGATATAAAGAGAGGTAAAGGGAAACCTGAATGAACTCGTCAATGATAAGCTCATGAGTTGAGAGTTAACAGTTTCTTGCAAATAAGATGGAATATCCAGCACCACTCATGGCTTCATCATCATGGCAAACATTCCCAGAAATGACTTGTCCATTGTATTGTCATCATCCTTTCCCAAAATCTTTGCAATGCACCTCAGCACTGGTCTGACTTCCATATCAAAAACCTCCATGGGGAATTCTTTACTGTTAAGTGAAAGTTGTTGTGTCTTTAGCTTCAAAAAATAAATGAACTGGTTAAACTCCTGACCTACAAGACTATCATAATGCACTATCAAGGAATCATCAGTGAATTGGACATACGACTCTGACTCAGGGTAACACAGAGCTTGACGAATTAATTGGGTTGAGACTTGCAGAACATTTTCCCCTTGAAAATTCATTACGAAACATTTTCCAGGGTATATAACAAACACTAGCCAATACACAAATTCGAGAAAAAGGTGAGTCCTTGGGATACATGCAGAGAACACACCATTTTTATCCATGGTGGTATAAATTGGAGAAGTCTTATCATTTAGGCGGACCTGAAAATAAAAATGAAGGTGGGCAAGGGAACAAACTGTGTCCTAGATATCCCTCTCAGTGTCCATGAGAGGGATGTGACTGAAAGAACCTGACAGGGATGAGTGCTTAGCCATAATTCAACTTAGGATAGCAGACAATTGACAAGGTGACAAATAATTGACAAGATGACCAATAGCTGAGAAAGACACAACGCAGACAAAATTCAAACACAAACTAACAATAATAACCTCAGAAAAATGAGAATCCTTCTTAAATAGGTGGCACGGGCTTTAAAATTAAATGTTGATCAGATGCACCAAAATACCATTAGGAAAACCCGACGTGGACTACAACTTTCACCAACTTGGCTGTGTACGTCACTGCGGGAGGTCTCAAGGTATGGAGAGCTCGTCGGGCAAATGCCCCCGTAATGAATCTCGACCGTTAATCTAGATCGGCCCCGCAGTCAACAGGGTCAACTGCGGAGGTACCCTCCTCGTTAACCCACGCGCTAAAATTACTCACCGTTTGATAAATCATTGAATCCTGCTCCATAAGATGCTTGATATTTATTCTGTGAACTGGGACCCACTTCCATAAAGACTTAAAGTATTTAAACTTTAAACTTTAATATAACGAGAAAATACATTTTTATGCTAAAGTATATGAAACTTGATACTCTAATATATCTTGTGATAATTTTATATTTTTTTTATTTTTTAAAATTAAAAATAAAAGGATATTGCAAATGAGCCACAACATCTGGCTCCACCTAGGGATAGTGTTTTTTTCCACGAAACACTAAGAACCACAGGTTATTGCCTTCACTTCAGGCATGGAGTCAAATACTGTTTCATGAAAAATGTACAATGAAGGAAACCGAATATTTACAATGGTGAACCATAAAATTTCAATGCTAGAAATAATGTTTTAGATACTGCCCATTCACAGGCAGCTCTACTGTTTCTCCATCAAGTTCTCCAGCATAAAAGTTTTATTTGATCTGGTTTCAATAATCCTATATGGGTCATACCAGAGAGGGTCAAACTTACCTTGCTTTCCTTTTTCTTCTCTTCTGGTATCCCACCTTAAGACCAAATCTCCAGTTTGAAAAAGAATCTCGTTTTCTTTTCTCTCAAAAATAGACTTCATCATTTTTTGATAGGTGACCAAGTTTTCCCTGACTTTATTTTTGCTTTCACTCAATTCTATCACCTTATTCAGTCTTCTTATCAATGTGTTAGGTTCTTCTTGTGCTTCTTTAAGAAAAGAGATTAATGTTCTAGCTAGCTGAGTGGGAAACAAAGCTTGAGTGCCATACACCAATTCATAAGGGGACTTACCAGTAGATCTTCTAGTAGTCATTATTACTGCCCAGAGAGAAAATATCAACTTTGAATCCCAGTTCTTCTGATTCTCATTCATTGTTTTCTTCAAAATCTTAACCAACATCTTGTTGGAAGATTCAGCTAGCCCATTCCCTTGAGGATGATATGTTATATAATGAGACAAAATGACATTATATGTTTGACAAAAATTAACGAATCTGACTGAGTTGAATACACGAGCATTGTCTGTTACAATCTTCACTGGACATCCAAACCTGTTGAATATGTTCTCTTCCGGAAACTTCATTACTACAAGATCATTTGCTTTTTTGGTAGGTATTGCCTCCACCCACTTTCTAAAATAATTAGTGGCAGTCATAATCCACTTGAACTGCCTACTTGATGGTGGACTGATTTCTCTAATGAAATCCAATCCCCATTGTCTAAAGGGTTCTTCAACAAATACAAGGAGAAGAGGTAGAGGAGCTAACCTTTTCTTTTCTACAAACAATTGACATTTCTGGCAACTTCTAACCACTCTGTATACATCAACAAATAAGGAAGGCCAATAAAAACCTAAATTGAGTATTTTATGAGGAGTAACTTTCCAGCTATAATGGGCCCCACACAAACATTCATGGTACTCGTTGATAACTTCCATTGACTCTCCTTTTGTCAAACACAACAACAAAATGCCAGCAGGATCCTTCCAATATAATTTAGCATCAATTATAACATAAGGTTGAGATTTGAGCTTAAGAGCTCTATACTTTTTTCTATTTACTGAGGGAGGACAAGAGAAAAACCACAAATAGTGAATAATATCCTTATACCAATCAGAGAAGAGAAATTTATACTTGATTGCTAACTTTGACTTGTTTCATCAACAACTTCATCCAAGGGTGCAAGCAGATTAATTATTGGAGCTTGAAAATTAGACTCTGTTAGCAATTTTTCCAGGCCCTGTCCTTTTACCAACTTAGTAGGCTTAATATCTAAATCATATTATTGGATTTTAGCAATCCATTTTCCTCTTTTTCCTTCCACATCACTTTGAACTAACACATCTTTTCAGCTGAGTTAGGTACATATGCTACTATTTGAGAAAGAAGCACATAAGTCCTAAAGGCTTTCAATGATTTAACTAAAGCATATACCTGTTTCTCCAAGATATTGTATTTGAGTTCTGCATCTCTGAGAACTTTATTGAAAAATGCTATAGGTTTCTCTTTTCCCTCTTTGTTCTTCTACAGCAAGACTGCAGCAATGGTAGAAGGTGATGCAAATGAACATATTTGGAAAGGCTTTTGATAATCTGGGTTGATCAAAACTGGAGCTTCTTTAGAGCCTCTTTAATCCTTGCAAAGGATTCTCTTGCATCTTTATCCCAATTTACTTCAGCATTTTTCTTCAGCATATCTGTTATGTTTATGACAATCTCAGCATAATCTGGGACAAATCTTCTCAGAAAATTAATTTTCCCTAGAAATCTTTGGATATCTTTCTTACTTCTAGGCAATGGAATCGTTTTTATAGCCTCAACTCTTGCTGGATCAATTTTCACTCCCTGATTTGAAACTATATGTCCCAGCAACTTACCTTCCTCTAGAGAAAACAGAGATTTCTTATGATTCAATGATCACCCAAACTTCCTGCATTTCAGGAAAGCCTTCTGTAGATGCTCCATGTGCTCATCATCAGTACCTGAAAAAATATTCACATCATCCAAATATATGACTACAAATTTGTCACCCAAAAATGCTATGTCCATTTCCCTTTGAAAAGTAGCCCTTGCGTTCATGAGACCGAATGGCATCCCGGCATACATGAACGTTCCCCAAGGTGTGGTAAAATTTGTTTTCTTCTGGTCTTCCTTTTCAACAGCTACCTGGTTGTACCAAGATAAACCTTCAACCATAGATAACCTATAAGCTCCAGTCACTTTCTGTAGAACATAATCCATTTTTGGAAAAGGATAATTGTCTTTAAGAGAAGCTCTGTTCAGATTCCTGAAATCAACACATAGCCTTATCTCTCCATTATTCTTCTTCACAAGAACCAGATTAGAAACCCAGTCTGAATATCTAAGTGGGACTATGATTTTTTCTTGCAGCAATTTCTTCACTTCTTTTTCAATTGGGGCAAGTAACAGTGGATTAATCTGCCTTAACTTCAGCCTGTGAGGCTTGACTCCATATTTTAATGGTATTTTATGTTGAATAATATCTAAATCATATGTCTTTAAATCTTCATAGGACCATGCAAACACATCCATATATTTCTTGAAAAGATCAACATACCTTTCTTTATAATCCTTGGGAACTCCTTTGAACAACTTAATCATCGTGGGCTCCTGTTGAGTTCCTAGATTACAGTATTCCATTTCACCCTCCTGAGATACTTTATTCTGGTTCACTGCTACATCATTTGCATCAAACAGCCTTTCAAGAGGAACCAAACCTCTGGGCAATGTATTATCTTTCGACTGAATTATCTTTTGATCACCTATTGGCTGCTTCAGGTTTTTCAGGACATCATTCTGATCAGTTTTTTCACTTTCTTGATCTATTTCATTGTCTTAAAATTTTCCAATCATTTTTAGGAAATGATTGATCTACTCATCATCCTCAAAAACCTACCAATGCTTTACATTATCAGGAATTGAAGGTCTATGCCTCAATTCAATCTCATATCTCAATCTTGGATTAATGGGTGACTTAAATGTACTGGCTGCAACTGCCAGTGAATCTGCCATTCTGTTTTCTTCTCTTGGAATAAACTGAAGATTCAAAGCTTCAAAATAATTTCCAATCAGGTCCCACACTTCATTTCTATAAGACCTCAATCTGGGATGTTTGGTTTGACACAAATTCTTAATCTGTCTTATAATCAACTCAGAATCACCAAAAATGGAAATACATTGAATTCCCATTTATTTAGCAGTTTGAAGACTCAAAATCAATGTTTCATACGCAGCTACATTATTGGTTGATTCAAATTCAAGCTTAAAAGAAAAAGGTAAAAGATTACCTTCTGGAGATATGAATAAAAACCCAGCTCCTATGTCATCCTTTGAGTAGGCACCATCAAAATAACACTTCCAAATTTTATTTGAATCTAGATCCTTATGTACAATTGCTGAAGAGAGTTTCATTTGTGAGTCTTCAGAAAATTTTGCATCTTCATGCAGCATAAAACAAGAGAGATCCTCCTTCTCTTGGCCATTGATAGGGGAATTTCCTGCATCCTTCTTTGTCGTAGTCTTAACAAATCTGGTTTCTCTATATAACCTTTTTTCTTCCCTGATTGAACACAGAAATGATTTCATATGTAAAATCCAATTTTAAGACACCTCCAATCTTTTCTCCCCAAGATCTAGACAATAGCATACCAAATCTGGCTGGAATATCTTCAACTACTACATCCATCATGATACTCTTCGCTGGAATTTGAGCCAGGGATACCACCATGTCTTTGATAAGCTCAACACACTTCACCCTTTTTGAATCAAATGAATAAAGGTCTCTATAGGGCTTAGTGATTTGTAAAATTAATTCTTTCATCACAGATAATGGCATAATATTATGTGATTCACCATAATCTAACATATAATTATGCAAAATGAAATCATGTAGAATCATTGATATATAAAATGTAGGAACATAAGAATCTACCTCTTCCACATGTGGACCAAAAGTGACCACTGGTTTTTCTTCTTGCAAATTCACAATATCACCAACATCATCAGACTGAGAAAGATTAATAATTTTTACAATTTCCTTCTTGTAACCAGGTGTCTAGCTAACTCAAGCAAGGGTACTTGAATTTTAATCTTTTCTAATTCTTTGGACAAACTGAAGTTTTGATTTTGTTTAATAATATTCTTAGGTTCTTCTTGATTTCTATTAGAATTAGCATTCTACTCAGGTACAGTAACAATCTTCTCCAAAATATTAGAATCAACAGACTTACTTTGGGAGGCCTCAGCCTGTTGCTTTCATTTTCTCTCACTGAATTCATGGGTTGTTTTCCCTTGTCTGATTGTTTTACTGATTTCTTTGGTTGTGGAGTCGCCATTGGAGAAGGAACTAACTCTGGTTCTTTTTCCTCATCATCCTAAGTTCTTAATCTCTTTTTTGATCTTAATTCATACTTCTTATGCAGTTCTGCTTGCATAAAATCAGTGAATTGTTTACAATATCATCCATTTCTTCCTGGTCAAATGATACATCAGCCTTTGTACATTATTCTTCACATTTCTCCTCCTCTTCATCATCTTCCATATAAACAGCAGAGATTTTATCTTCAACCTCTTTCTGATCATCATCAGCAAACTGTGAAGGTGTTGCTTCTATATATAAGGGTGCTTGAACTTGGTCCTGATCTCTCCTTTCCCTCTAAAAAATATGCAAGGGTTGATTTATGAATTGTGATTTGAAAACCCCTCTGTTCTGTTGTGCAGGTTTCTTATTATCCAATTCCATCTTCACTAATTTGTTTGACAAGTTCTTGATAACCTTATCCTTTGATCCTGTGATGACTCTTATTTGGCCTTACCTTTATCTTGAACTGAATTATTTTCTTGTGTTTTTCCAGCAGCAGTCATATTTGCTTCAATCTCCAAAGCATCAGTTTGGATTTGTTCAAGAGTAGCAGATCTTCTCTCTCTCAAAGTAAAAATAAAATCTGATACAAATGCTCCAGCAAAAACAACTTTTGCTCCAATAGGAGAAGGTTTCATTTATGGGGGAAAACTATTATACAATTTGTTAATTCTCTTAATGAAATCATTCATGCTTTCATTAGACTTTTTCTTAATAGCATTAAATTCTATCAATGAATAACCATGATCTCTCTTTTCACCCCATCTTTGGATGAATTGTCTTTCTAATTCGTCCAAATTATTAATTGAGCCAATTGGTAATCCTTTAAACCATTTTCTTACCTCTCCATTTAGAAACTATACAAAAAGTTTCATTACTACATCAAGATGTTCAACATCAGCAAAAGTGAAAAACAAAGGCAAGTGTTGTTCTGCAGTTATTCAATCTTCACCAATAAATCTAGGAAGCAAATTAAGGTATTCCCGATGCATTTCATTCATAGGTTGTGGAAGATTTAATGGTGCATATCTATTCAACAAGAAAGCAAGGACAGGGGCTACCATATTTATACCTTGATTAACTGCTCTTTGAGTAGGTGGGATCTGTGTACCAGTTGTAGATGTGGATGAATGGGGTGAAACAACTGATATGGGAAGGGGTTGATGAACAATAGCAGAAGAACTGGCAATTATATTAGGCTGAGCTTCTGTAAATGTGAATGAAACAGACTCAAAATATTGTTCTTCTAATTTTGGTTCTTGAAAATGAATATGTGGGTAAAAGGGTTCTTATTCCAGGAAAATGATTTTCTAGGAAATATCTTTGGATGAAGGGCTATGGGAACTGCTGCCTGGTGCAGGTAGTGTAGCATTAAGTGTAGAAAGTGTTCTTGATTTCTGGCCTTTTTTAGAAACCATATTTTCAGGATCTGAGAGAATAGGATTTTTTTGCTGAGAGGTATCTGACCTTGTATGTGGCCTTTTATACGCCAGAATTATGAAATGAAGACACAGCTTGATATTTCCTCCTCTCTGAACAACCAGAGGAAATATAAAGTAAACCCAGGGAAAAACTTTGCTTCTTCGTCCCCGACAATGGCACCAAAAAATGTTGTACCTTAAGAGACAATCCCTTAGCTGTGATAAGGAATCCGTGCTTAAGACATTTCTATAATTATGTCACATAAATATTCGTCTTTGTTTAATCACCTTCAAATATTTATCATTAAACCCTCAAAGATAAAATACAATGAATGTCCCATAATGCTATTATCTATTGAAATAGAATGGAATCATCAAAATAACATGAAATAAAGAAGCCCAAACTGGTATGTTGTTGTATAGAATATATCACCTCAAACTCCAGAAGAATTATAAGAAAAGGAACATTTAAAATGAAGGAGCGCATATTAAGGGTTTTAACTCTTATTCACACAAGTAAAAAGAGACTTGCAGCTTCATTACTTCATTTTATTCAAAGACTGAAAGCACACAATGTAAACTTGAAGACACATCAACATCAACAAATTCCAGAAACTTTCTTTTCATTCATTAATCATTTGAAATATGAGTAAAAAAATTACAGTTTGAAGGTCCAAAACTATGAACCTTTCTCTTTCTTGTCTATCTCATTAAATACAATAGAAATCAGTTTGTAACTGCTGTAGCTGATACTAACTACTTTAACTACTTAGGACTTCGTCAACTATCTATTACATGTCCTCAAAATGTCTTATTACAATTACATTCTCTTTAAAAGAGGAAAATAACATGAAATTAAAATCCTAATCTATATGTTGAATGTGAATTCATGACGATGCTGCTACATTTCCTTGACTGCCTGGTTTGTCCTTCTTTGAAGTCAAGGGATCCTTTGGTAAATTTGTCATCTAGGCTCTGCATTTATTCTATATCTCTATGTTTGTCTTGGGTGAATGAACCATCTTGTGATATTCCAATCTGATAGTAGTGATTCTATTGAAAGATGGCCTTTCTGCAAACAAAGTTTTCACTAACCACAGCAACTGAAAATGTCTTTGAAGGAAATTGATTATTGTTGCTCCTTTAATAACCTGAGTCTTTTCATGAGTATTGTCTACCTTACTTTTTGCCAACACCAATAAGGGTTCATAATAATCCCATGATAAAAGACTACCTCCAAGACCCCAACATGATGGTGAACCTTCTCTTGCTATTTTGTCAAATAAATTATCAAACTGGCTCACTGCATCCTTAAGCTCAATCAACTTATTTTCTATGGACTTCCTATAATCATTCTTGACAATCATCTTATTGATTTCCACTGCATATAAAATCATGTCTTTAATTTCATTTTCTTCCAACTCTTGATCTGTTTTGGAATCAATAAAATCAATGAATTTTCTTTCCAAGATGGCTCTATTAATTGTCTTTTCCTTATCTATCATGACTTTCTCCTAAAAATCCCTGATAATAATTATTTCCTCTGCAAAAACAATCAGAAAACCCCAAATTTCTTTCATTTCTACAATGATTTCATTCCAGATGATATCCTTAGCCTGTATTAAAGATATATTTCCCTTCAATTTTTCTTTGAGATTTTTAATCTCAACATCAACATTCTGGCAGTCTATTTTGTATTTACTAACTTCACCCTTTGTGGCTTAAATGATATTTGTTGCAGTTTCTAAATCAGTTTGTGCCTTTTTACGATCTCTCTCTGCCATCTGCAATTCAGTAGTTAATTGAGATATTTGTGCTAATGGATCTTCATTACCTGATGGAAAAACAAAAGTGCAAGTATGAGATTCAATATGGTTCTGCAATGACAATGCAGTTTGCTTTAATTTAGTGATTTCTTCTTCCTTTTGCAAGAGTTGCTGAAGAAGTTTCTCTTTCTCATTTTCCACCTCTAAAACCTCTGCTTCCATGGGGTGTTCTCCTGTAGGCAATTTCAATTTTTTCTTTAGTACAGATATTTCTAATTTAGCACTTTGCAGAAGTTTCTGTACAGCAAACCTGTCATTGGGATCTACTCCAATCTTCACTATAATCTTCTTGAGTTCTTCGTTCTGGATTGTCAAAGCCCTGGAATTGGTTTGCTCTAACTTCAACTACTTGATCACTTTTCCAAGCATATTTTCATCCTTCAGTGCCATTGCATTATTTTTAGTTAGGTCATTCACAATCAGTTGACCTATTTGCATATGTAGATTTACTTTGTAAAGAAATGGAATTTTCTTCACATCTACAGTCAGATTTACGATTATCTGACCTTGTATGTGGCCTTTTATATGCCAGAATTATGAAATAAAAACACAGCCTGATATTTCCTCCTCTATGAACAACCAGAGGAAATATGAACAAAACCCATTGAAAAAACTTCACTTCTTCGTCCCCGGCAACAGTGCCAAAAAATGTTGTACCTTAAGATACAATCCCTTAGCTGTGATAAGGAATCTATTCTTAAGACATTTATAATAATTATGTCATAGAAATATTGGTCTTTGGTTAATCACCTTCAAATATTTATCATTAAACCCTCACAGATCAAATACATTGAATGTCCCACAATGTTATTATCTGTTGATATAGAATGGAATGATCATAAGAGCATGAAATAAAGAAGCCCAAACTGATATGTTGTTGTACATAATACATCACCTCAAACTCCAGAAGAATTATAAGAAAAGGAAATGTTAAAATGAAGGAGTGCCTATTAAGGATTTTAACTCTTATTCACACAAGTAAATAGAGACTTGTAGCTTCATTACTTCATTTTATTCAAAGATAGAAAACACACCATGTAAACCAGAAGACATATTGATATCAAAAAATGCCAGAAAATTTCTTTTCATTCATTAATAATTTGAAATCTAAGTACAAAATTTCACTCTGAAGGTCCAAAACTTGGAACCCTTCTCTTTCTTGTCTATATCATTAAATACAATAGAAAGCATTTTGTAACTGCTGTAACTGATCCTAACTACTTCAACTACTTAGGACTTCGTCAACTATCTAGTACATGTCCTCAAAATTTATTATTACAATTACATCCTCCTTAAAAGAGGAAAATAACATGAAATTAAAATTCTAATCTATATGTTCAATGTGAATTGATGATGATGCTGCTACATTTCCTTGACTAGCTGATTTATCCTTCTTTGAAGTCAAGGGGTCCTTTGGTAAATATTCCATACAGGCTCTGCATTTCTTCCATATCTCGATGTTTTTCTTGGGTGAAGGGACCAGCTTGTGATATTACAATATGAAAGTAGTGATTTTGTTGAAAGATGGCCTTCCTGCAAACAAATTTTTCACTAACCACAACAATTGAAAATTTCTTTGAAGGAAATTGATCATTGTTTCTCCTTTAAGAACCTGACTCTTTTCATGAGTATTGTCTACCTTACTTTTTGCCAGCACCAATAAGGGTTCATAATAATCCCATGATAAAAGACTACCTCCAAGGCCCCAACATGATGGCAAACCTGCTCTTGCCATTTTGTCAAATAAATTATCAAACTGGATCACTGCTTTCTTAAGCTCAATCAACTTTTTCTGTGGACTTCATTTAATCATTCTTGACAATCATCTTATAGATTTCCACTACATATAAAATCCTGTCTTTAATTTCATTTTCTTCCAACTCTTGATCTGTTTTGGAATCAATGAAATCAATGAATTTTCATGCTGAGATGGCTCTATTAATTGTCTTTTGCTTATCTATCATGAATTGTTCTTCAAAATCCCTGATAATACTTCTTTCCTCTGCAACAATAGTCAGAAAACCCCAAATTTCTTTCATTTATGCAATTATATCATTCCAGATGATATCCTTAGCCTGTATTAAAGATATATTTCCCTTCAATTTTTCTTTGAGATTTTTAATCTCAGCATCAACATTCTAGTAGTCTATTTTTTATTTATTGACTTCACCCTCTGTGGCTTGAATGATTTTTGTTGCAGTTTCTAAATCAGCTTGTGCCTTTTTCCGATCTCTCTCTACCATCTAAAATTCAGTAGTTAATTGAGATATTTGTGCTAATGGATCTTCATTACCTGATGGAAAAACAAAAGTGCAAGTATGAGATTCAATATGGTTCTGCAATGACAATGCAGTTTGCTTTAATTTAGTGATTTCTTCTTCCTTTTGCAAGAGTTGCTGAAGAAGTTTCTCTTTCTCATTTTCCACCTCTAAAACCTCTGCTTCCATGGGGTGTTCTCCTGTAGGCAATTTCAATTTTTTCTTTAGTACAGATATTTCTAATTTAGCACTTTGCAGAAGTTTCTGTACAGCAAACCTGTCATTGGGATCTACTCCAATCTTCACTATAATCTTCTTGAGTTCTTCGTTCTGGATTGTCAAAGCCCTGGAATTGGTTTGCTCTAACTTCAACTACTTGATCACTTTTCCAAGCATATTTTCATCCTTCAGTGCCATTGCATTATTTTTAGTTAGGTCATTCACAATCAGTTGACCTATTTGCATATGTAGATTTACTTTGTAAAGAAATGGAATTTTCTTCACATCTACAGTCAGATTTACAGTATCAAAATTAATGGATGAATCAATTGACATATCAGAGGGATGTGAAAGGGCAACCTTAAATTGATATTTTTCAAGATCCATTGCAGTTAGAAGTCTCGTTTGATCTGGGGTTATCGGATACTCAGCTTGAGCCTCCATGCTTGCCTTCATTTTTTTATTTCTTTTTGCAATCTGAGCAAACATTTTCTTAATTAAAGGCACATGTTCCTGATTGCTTTCATGTCTCGTTGGTGAAGCAAGGACATTTTTCTCATCTCCCAATTGTAATGAGAAACCAGGTTGAGCATCTGCAAAATCTTCACTGATCTTTGTCCTTTTCTCAGTCCTTTGTTCTTCATCCTCTGAATCAATCACTGCCTCTTTACCTCTCTTATTGGACTTCTCTGATATGACAGGGATCTGAAAAATTGAGCTTACTGAACCTGCAAAACCTTTACTTGCCACTTTTTCTACATCAGGTCTGTTTTCATGAATGAATGTTGAATACCCATTTTCAATTCTCCTATTAGAAATCACACTGTGAGGGTCATAAGCCCACTTCTCTCCTAACAGTAGGTGCATTTCATATAACATCTTAGTGGCTTCATCAATTTCTTGTCTCATATTAACTATAAAATGACCCACAGTCATTGGCAATTTGAACATATGACCTTTCTTCATAGGCACAAAGTGTATTTGATCAATGTTTAAACTTTTCCTAATGAACTCCAAGGCAAATAATCTCATAGGCACAAATACAGGAAGCCTATAAGGTTCTACATTAGCTCCATAAAGTCTAATTTCAGAATAATATTCAAAGACAAACCAATCACAAAACTTACAATTTGTCCCGAGATGCAAGAACTCTTGATTTTTTGGCAGAAAGCAGGGGGGAGAAATTCCATTCAAAACTTTATATGCAGTAGACATAAAATTACCAGCAAAATCAAATAGACCATCCTCATTCTGTTCTTTTCTCACTATGTTTGTCCAAAATACTACTGATTGTCTTTTCTTATTCACATCCATAATTTTTAACCCCAGTTGCATGAATTCTTCTAAATTTTGATATAAAAAGAGGTAAACAATAAGAGAGGGAAACCTGAATGAACCCGTCAATGATAATCTCATGAGTTGAGAGTTAACAGCTTCTTGCCAATAAGATGGAATATCCAGCACCACTACTGGCTTCATCATCATGGTGAACATTCCCATAACTGACTTGTCCATTGTATTGTCATCATCCTTTCCCACAATATTTGCAATGCACCTCAGCACTAGTTTGAATTCTATATCAAAAACCTCCATGGGGAATTCTTTACTGTCAAGTGCAAACTGTTGTGTATTTGGCTTTAGAAAATAAATGAATTAGTTAAACTCCTAACTTGCAAGACTATCATAATGCGTTATCAAGGAATCATCAGTGAATTGGACATAAGACTCTGACTCAAGGTAACATAGAGCTTGACAAATTAATTGGGTTGAGACTTACAGAAAATTTTCCCCTTGACAATTCATTACGAAACATTTTCCAGGGTACATAACAGACACTAGCCAATACACAAATTCGGGAAAAAGGTGATTTCTTGGGATACATGCAGACAACATACCAGTTTTAGCCATGGCGGTGTAAATTAGAGAAGCCTTATCGTTTAGGCAGACCTGCTGGTAAAAAGAAAGGTGGTCAAGGGAACAAATTATGTCCTGGATATCCCTCTCGGTGTCCATGAGAGGGATGTGACTGCAAGAACCTGACAGGGATGAGCGCTTAGCCATAATTCAACTTAGGATAGCAGAAAATTGACAGGGTGACAAATAATTGACAAGATGATAGATATCTGAGAAAGACACAGTGCAGACAAACTTCAAACACAATCTAGCAATAATAACCTCAGAAAAATGAGAATCCTTCTTAAATAGGTGGTGCGGGCTTTAAAATTAAATGCTGATAAGATGCACCAAATACCGTTAGGAAAACCCGACGTGGACTACAACTGTCACCAAATTGGTTGAGTACCTCACTACAGGAGGTCTCAAGGTACGGAGAGCTCGTCAGGCCAATGCCCCTATGGTGAATCTCGACCATTGATCTGGATCGGCCCCGCAGTCAACAGGGTCAACTGCGTAGGCACCCTCCTCGTTAACCCACGCACTGAAAGTGCCCGCGAGTTGAGCCTTTTACTCACCATTTGATAAATCATCAAATCCCACTCCATAATATCCTCGATATTTAGTGTATGAACTGGGACCCGCTTCCATAAAGACTTTAATTATTTAAACTTTAAACTTTAATATAACGAGCAGATACATTTTTATGCTAAATTATATGAAACTTGATACTCTAACATATCTTTTGATAATTTTCTATTTTTTGTATTTTTGAAAAATAAAAATAAAAGGATATTGCAAATAAGCCACAACAAGATGAAAAATTTAACTCCTCATACAAGGAGTACCCATGTTGCATACTTTCGATGGGTGCTGCTACACGAAAAATGAGAAATACCTGAAAAATGTGATTGTAATCACATTTTTTATGTATTTCTCATTTTCGTGTAGGATAGTCCATCGAAGGTATGCAACATGGGTACTCTTTGGATACGGAATTAAATTTTTCATCCAACGAGTACTCCTGCTCGAAATTTGAGTAAAAACTTTGAGAGATAAGTTGAAAATACGAGTTGAAAAAATAGTTTTATTATTTTATTATTTTTTAATATTTTTAACCTTTTACTTTAAAAATGGTGAATCATCCCCCATGGTTGACATCATCATATTGAATCTTATTGGTTCTTATAAATTTTATTTTTGTTGTACATTTTTCTTAGGAGGCCCATTTTAGGCCTCAAAATTCCCCTAATGGCAGTTGCTACTACATTTCTAGAAATAATTCAAAAACTACATGGAAACCAAAAAATTATTGTAAGTGACAGAGATCCCATTTTTACTGAAAATTTTTGGACGGAATTATTTTCTTGTTTGGGTACTCAACTAGCTCATAGCTCATATTATCATCCTCAATCCGATGGTCAAACTGAGATAGTGAATAAATGTTGGAAGGATATCTTCGTTGTTTTGTATCTGATAAGAAAACATAATGGGTCAAGTGGTTACCTCTAGCTGAATGGTGGTATAGCACTTCCTTCCATAATACAGCAAAAATGACCTCATTTATGGCACTTTATGGATATCATCCTCCGTCCATCACATCATATTTAAGAGAAAATTCTAAGGTTCAAGAAGTGGAAGATCACATTGAGCATCACCAAGAAGTTCTCCAACTCTTAAAGGATAACCTAAATTTGGCACAAAATCGAATGAAACAACAAGCAGATCAACATCGCAGCGAGAGAAGTTTTGATGTAGGAGACTGGGCATTTTTATGGCTACAACCATACAAACAAATGTCCCTCAAGCAAGCTAAGAAGGATAATAAATTATCGCCAAGTACTATGGTCCTTACAAGGTGTTGCAAAAGATTGGTACTATGGCATACAAATTGGAGCTTCCTGCTTCTTCACGAGTGCATCCAGTTTTCCATGTTTCATGCTTAAACAAGGTTAAAGGTGACAAACTTCCAGTTAAAACAATATTTACAAAACTTGATGAAGAAGGAAAAATCATATTGGAACCTGAAGCAGTCACAGAAACAAGAACTCGACAACTACGAAATCGATCAATTTTAGAGTATCTCCTCAAGTGGAAGAACTTACCCACTGAAGATCCTACATGGAAGGATGAGAATTTTATACATAAGAATCCATAGCTACTCAAGCGTTGAGGACACACTTTTTTGAAGGAGAGGGGCATGTTAGGTCCCTATATTACTAGTATAGTCCCTTATTGTTGGGTAACCCCCTTATTGTTATTATTGTACCCCTATAACCCCAATATTGTTATTATTGTGCCCTTACATTATTATTGTTAGGTCGGCTAGGATTATATTGTGACCCCATGGACTCCTATATATAGAAGGAGGTTCTATCATTTGTATCATCCAATAATTGTTCATTTATGTAATGTAAAGTAGGTTTCCCCATCGAAGTGGCTTATTTCTATGGCATTGAACACTATTTTCTTCTATTTTTGGAGTTGGTTTCATAACAAAAAATGGCTTTGGTAATAAAGTTAAGGGAAAGGTGGTTTTTCAACAAAATTTTGAAATATTGGATGACAAAGACTTGTCATTTGGTTCTGGTTTATATACCATTAGGTTTCATTTTAATGAGGGTTTTTTTTTTGGTGATCATAACAAATGTTGAGGATGCCCATAAATTAGTGATAGGAGTGTGATGCTAAGATTAAATTCCCATAGTTCTAAAACCTTGGAATCCTCTCTTTGGTGCTTGAAATGAGAGAGTTGAAATTGAGTTTAATTGGGTTAGGCTTCTCAGTTTACCAGTCATGCTTTGGTTTATTGAAATATTTCAAGCTTTTGGAAACAAACTGGGGGATTTTATCACTAGAGAATTTGGCGGAAATTCTGACGGCCAAATCG